>CAXITT010001205.1:70970-142486 GCA_964033795.1 Lymnaea stagnalis | reverse complement strand
CTGCTAAAGAGATCAAATTATTTGTTCACCATAATCTAAAAAAGGATTTACTAAAGAAATTCATTTGGTCTAACTTTTTTCTGAACATTATTGTTGAGGCTAGGATCAGAAATTATATTTAAAATGTGTACCATTAATTCGAAAATAATAAAAGGTATAAAAGTGTAGATTAAGTGGGTTTAAATTTGAATTTCACATTAAACTAAACCCCTTAACATTAAATTAAGTCTCAGAAATGAATATTTATTAGAAATAGGATAATTTTTGTTAAAATTTTTATTACAAAAATCAATTTTCCATATTTGAGAGGATACATACTTTTGTGCTTAGTTATGGAATAAAATTAGGATTATACTAAATCTACTTATTATAATTTTTACATATCAATAATATGTGTTGTTATATATTAGTTAAAATACCAATACAATTGTCTGTCAACTTTTATTACAGACATTAATGAAAGTCCTGCTATCTGACTAATGAATGTGATCAAGTTTGTGACAACTTTGTGGGTGGTTTCTCGTGTTCTTGTCACTCTGGATACAAGGAGTTCAACAGAACATCTACATGTTAGACCGGTTTACTTATATTAGTATATCATCATTGTTATGGTGGACTAGCTGACTGGACCGTGCCGATAGCCAGCCAAGGAAATAGTGCGCATGCGCAGAGAGATACTGGACAGAGTGTGTGTGTTTATGAACCGTGTTCCGGACGCAAACAGACAGTGAACACCTGATTGAGAACGTGTATTTATGTATATATATGTTTATGTTACTTGTTTGAAATAAAAACAATGAAAACATAACAAAATGGTGGCCAGTATAAACGTAACAGTGTGGTATCGACCAGCATCAACAACACTGTATGATGGCAAGTATTAACTCAATACAAAACTCAGGACAACTCAGTACAACCGAGTCATAATTAATACGCACGAGTGAGTTCACGGGACGGAGGAAGTAAATACACAATGGAGTCAACTCTGACCCAAGCTGACATTATCCAGAAGCTCATACAGCAGAACGAGCTACTTTTGAAACTAGCCACAGGTAATACGGCTACTAATATGAAGTTTACACATTTCAATAGTAACGTGGAAACGTTCACAGACTACTACGCTAGATATTTGACCTTCGTGTTGGAAAATAATGTGCCAAAGGAAAGGCAGGCACAGATTTTTTTAACAAGCCAGACGCCAGAGCTGCATAAAATGTTATCAACCATCGTACAACAAAAAGAATCACCACAAAATTTAAATGACTTGAACATAGAAGAAATATATAGAATAATGATTGATCAATTTGACCCCACCAAATTTTTAATCAGAGAAAGGTACAAATTTTGGTCCGATTCTAGTAGAAAACCAGGGGAAACAATCAAAGAATTGGCAGCTAGGATCAGACAGGATGCAGCGACTTGTGAGTTTAGTAATATCAAAAATCCTCTAGATGAAGCTTTACGAACAAAATTTGCTCTGTAAAGAATGAGGCCGTATTGAAAATTTTGTTTAGGATGAAGGACACTGAACTGTCATTCAACAAAGCAGTAGAAATAGCTGTTGAAACAGAGGAGGCAGCAAAATGTGCCAAAGAAACAGTCCATGAAGAAACGCCTATCAACAAAATTCAGTCACACAGAAAGAAGCAACATCAGACATCAGAGAAATTTTCTCCATCTCAAAGACATGAATTTCCGAGTGGAACTTGTGGCAGGTGTGGAGTAAGAGGCCATAAAGGAAATGTCTGCAGGTACAAAGACGTGACCTGCCGCTTTTGCCACAAGAGAGGACATCTCGAAAGCGTTTGTCTAAATAAGAAAGAGAATGCACCAAAAACAGAAACCGATTCATCTAAAAAGAATAAGAAGGCACAACCAAATTAAAATTATCCCGCCCCTTATTCAAGAACTCATTTTAGAAGGAAAGAGGTTTGCATTTGAAATTGACACTGGAGCCGGAGAAAATTTTATGTCTGAATCTGTTTGGCGAAAGCTGGGACAACCCACATTGAGCCCAGTAGCGGTCCAGTACGAGTCAGCGTCTGGTGACTTACTTAATGTTTTGGGAAGTGTGCAGATAAAGGCTGAAGCAGGCGAAATAACTGCAAATTTGTCATTTGTAGTAGTGAAAGACCATAACTTAAACTTTTTGGGCAGAACTGCAATAAAGAACCTCAAGATTTCAATAGACGCACTGTTTCAAACAAAGATAAATTACATTGCTAATTAAAACTCATTGAGCGTAGCTTGTGAACAAATCTGTAAGGAATTCCCGAAGCTGTTTGAACCTGGTCTGGGGCTATTGAAGGATGTGGAGCTAGAAATTAAGTTCAAGCCAAATGCACAACCCATTTATGTGAAACCTAGAAATGTTCCATTTACAGTAAAAGCAGAGCTAGCAGAGGCTTATGAAGCTGGAATATCCTCTGGAGTATGGCTACCAATACAGTTCAATCAATGGGGCACTCCTGTAGTTCCAGTGAGAAAGAAGTCTATCACAGATAAAAATTCACAAATTAGGGTCTGTGGGGACTATGCAAAAACTGTAAATCAACAGTTAGAAACACCCAGGTACCAAATGTCATTACCAGAAGACCTCATGAGGAAGTTAGCAGGTGGACATTATTTCTCAAAAATAGATCTAGCTGATGCTTATAACCAGATCAAGCTGGCTAAAGAATCCCAAGAGAAATTGGCACTAAGCACACATAGAGGTGTATTGTTGCAAACAAGGTTACCATTCGGTATTACCTCAGCACCTGCATATTTCCAAGAAATCATGGACAAACTTACACAAGACTTGCCTGGAGTAGCATTTTACATGGACGACATTCTAGTGAGTGGAAAAAATGAGGAAGACCATGTAATGAACCTTCGCAGGTTATTACACAGACTCAATGATAATGGATTGAAGTGCAGGAAGGAAAAATGCATTTTTGCCCAAGAATCAATTGAATATTTAGGGCATACATTATCAAGCAGTGGCATATCAAAAGGAGCCAAAGTAGATGCAGTTATATCCATGCCAGCAACCACAGATATTTCCAGTCTACGGTCATTTCTTGGTCAAGTGCAGTTTTACAACAAGTTTTTACCAGACCTATCAACTGTACTTGAGCCATTATATTATTAAACGAAAAAGAACGTATCATGGAACTGGAAAACAGAACAAGAAGAAGATTTTAGGAAAGTCAAGAACGTGCTTTCTTCTGATACAGTTCTAACTCAGTATGATCCAACTCTAGATATAGGCATATCCTGTGACGCCTCTAATGTTGGCATAGAAAGTGTTCTGTTCCACAGATATCCTGATGGTAGTGAACGCCCTATTGCTAACATTTCCCAAACCCTCACAGCAGCACAACGCAAATATAGTCAGATTCAAAAGGAAGCACTCTCAATTATTTTATTTTTCTCAAAATTCCATCAATATCTGTATGGAAGAAATTTTGTGTTGGTGACAGACCATAAACCACTGATAAGTATATTTCGTCCAGGAAAAGGAACACCAGCAATGGCAGCAAATCGTTTAGCCAGATGGGCTCTTACCTTGAGTCAATATGACTATATCATTGAATTCCGTACGTCAACTGAACATTGCAATGCGGATGCTCTTAGTCGTCTACCCTCAGGGCCTGATGAAATTTTTGATGTAGAAGAAAGTGAAGCAGACATGGATTCTGTATGTATCATCAAACAAATCAGTTTACAGATCAGACCAACAGACCCAGGAGTCCTTGCTAAGAGTCACTTAAAGATTCTACTGTGTCTACAGTAATAAGATATTGTCAAGAGGGCTGACCGTCCTCTACAAACAAAGAACACTTGAACAAGGAGGCAGCTAATATAGCAGCTTTTAAAAATAATATTCAAGACTCACTCTCCGTGGAGTCGAATTGTCTATTTTATGGTTCAAGAATTGTGGTACCAAAAATACTACAAGCTCAAGTTCTCCAAATCCTGCATACAGGACATTTTGGAATCGAGCGGATGAAACAGTTAGCAAGATCATCTGTACATTGGCCCAGACTTGATACTCAAATCATGGAGATAGTTCGAACATGCCAAGCATGTGCAGAACACGCCAGAGACCCAAACAAAGCAAGTATCCACCCATGCATGCTGCCAGAAAAACCATGGAGTCGAGTGCATATTGATCATGCAATTAATTTTAAGGGATCACATTGGCTGGTGGTGATAGATGCTTATTCAAAATACCCGTGTATCCACAGGACAACATCTACATCAACCAAAGCTACCATTGATCTTCTGGAGGAAGATTTTGCTCATTTCGGCTATCCACACACTATAGTCAGTGACAATGCTACTTGCTTCATCTCAGAAGAATTTCAGCATTGGTGTAAGGAGAGGGCTATTGTACATCTCGCAGGCGCTCCCTATCACCCTGCTACAAATGGAGCTGCTGAACGACTGATTCAAAGTTTCAAGAGTTCACTAAAGAAATCCTCATTACCTTTAAAGGAATATCTACAAGACTTTCTGCGTCAGTATCGTAGGACACCATTGGCAAGTGGATTATCTCCTAGCCAACTGCTGAACAATCGGCAAATAAGAACACTTATTGATACTCTAGTTCCCTCACCTGCTCATCGAGTACAGGGTCAGCATCTTAAAGAAATAGCCGTCCGCAATAGGACAAACAGAAGTCCTAGCCGATCGTTTAACCGGGGAGATCCATGTTACGTCAGAGTATATGGAACAGACTCTAAACCACGTTGGGCTCCCGGTACAATCACGCAAGTTATGGGTCCACGTCTCTTCAAGGTAAAGATATATCCAAATGGTCTCATTTGGAAGATACATTTAGACAAACTTCGCCCCAGGTACGGAGCAGAAGAAGATTCAGAACCAGCTTTGGATATAATGACAGGAAGTCTTTATCCAACAGCTCAGGCAGCCCTGAGTCATTAACCGTCTACACATCCAGCAACTCCAAATCCACATAAGAAGCAGATTAACCCTCGACATCCAAGACCTTCAGACTATGTCTTACCCAGAAGATCTCAAAGACAACGTCGAGCACCATTGGTACTGGACTTGTAATTTTTCGGGGAGGTGTTATGGTGGACTAGCGAACTGGCCCGTACCGATAGCCAGCCAAGGAAAGAGCGCGCATGCGCAGAGAGACTGGAGAGAGTGTGTGTTTTATGAACCGTGTTCCGGACGCAAGCAGAAAGTCAACACCCGAATGAGAACTTGTATTTATATATATATATGTTTATGTTACTTGTTTAAAATAAAAACAATGAAAACATAACACTTAATGAATAAAAAAAATATAGCTGAGGCGGGGGGAGGGCGTGAAAATGAATCAATGTCCCCAGTAGACACCCACTGTACGTACGTGAGGCCAATTGAGGGTCAGCCCGCTGTCACTTTTTCTCAACATGGAGCGGCAGAATGTAGCGTAAAATGCTGTGTTTGTTTGTTTTGTTAACTGGAGCATGGCATAAGTCTTGGCAAGACAAGGGTATCACTAACACTAACTACGCTAGTAACTATTGTCTCTATCAGAACCAAGTAATAAAGAACAGTGCTAGATATAAGGTCGTTTTTTTTTTTTAGTACTGAAGAAAGGCAAAAATTTCAAGCTATCATGTCTTCCTTTTACTACAAAAAACGCTGCCAATATCAGGTTAACTACTCCATCATCTATTGTACATTGGTCTGGTACATCATTTCCCTTCTCAACACTAATCATTTGAAAAAATTAATATGAAATTTTATTCATTTTATCTAAATTATTTTATAGTCATTGATTTTTACAATGCAAAAGTGATTTATTTTTAGCATAAATTTATAATTTTCCGTGGGTTTATATGACCTAACTTGCCCCATTCTTTCGACGACTATGGCTCCATTTGAAATATGCCATGAATTTCAAAAGATTTTCTGACATTTTGTACATTTCTACATGCAAACTATTATTGTGCTATTACATAAAAAAACATATTTAGAACACATCGATAGTTTTCACTGAATGTTCATTTAAAGATGATATATTGTTTTAATAATAAAACTTAGATGTAAACATGCTCTTTAAGATATAATAAATTTGTTTGAATGGTAAAGCAGAAAAAGTGGGCATTTGGGTCTATAAATAAAAGCAATATGTCATGTCATAGATTATAGTAATGCTGCAAAGTTAGAAAATAATTTGAAGGACATAGACTGTTTTACTTTAATATATTTTAATACGTAAATAACATTTGAAATACACTTTGAAATTATACCGTTTTAATCATATCGATCATTTCTTTTAGATATTGATAAGAATGTTCTTTGTTTTTTTGTCATTAAGTATATCTTTGTGATCATTTTGATTATGTCATTTTACCTATTGATTCGTTTTTTAAATTGTGTTTTGTCACTAAGTATATTTGTTTTGACACGAGACACATACTAGAGTCATCCACCAATATATGTCATTTAACTACAGAGTCATCCACCAATATAAGTCATTTAACTTAAGAATCATCCACCAATATATGTCATTTAACTACAGAGTCATCCACTAATGTATGTCATTTAACAACAGAGTCATAATGCGTTGTTATGAAATTCCTGCTAAATGAACTTGTAAAGATTTGCACCACAGACACTCTAAAAATATAAAGTAATTTAAAACTATAAGATAATAAACAAGCCTTAAAATTAGACCGTACATTCAGGTAACGTTTGTTATAAAAATAGAATTTAGTGTTCAAACTTCAGACTAAGAATTGAACAATTGAAAAGAGGAAAAGTGTTTTGAAAAAAAAGTACTCTTAAAAGATCTACCTATTGTAGGACAGTAGGAAGGCCATGAATGTTGATTCTCTGTGGCTATGTTCTATCATATGGATGGAAGTATGTGAATGTGTCTTTGATACACATTAGAAAGCCTTGAGGAGTGAGTTTATCGTATCCTGATGAAAGGATTTAATTATATTCTATGGGAACTGTTACAAATGGGAGGCGTCATTGATAGACGTTAAGGGAGAAACGAGTGTCACCAAATGAAGTTACTTTACTGACAACCAACTGCAGTCCTCACGAGAATTCTTCTTGCCTGTGTGTTATGTCTTGAAATCAGACACAGCCTGTACCAGTTCTTTTTTCCCACAGTAATCCACGGTGTTATACTAAGTTATATTTGGAAGAGTACCTTAAGTAGTTAGGTTGAGCTCTGCATACATCACATTGTGTAGATGATTACTTTATATATTTCAACACTATTGAGCATTTATTTAAGGCTAGTTGAAATAAATCATGGCAAGGGGTTGCCCGTGTTGACAGTGAACTCATACCAACACAGAGCGAAGGTGATGCGTATGAAAGATTCAGGTAAAATCATTATCGATAGAAAATACCCTTAATTAGAAGAGAAACGACTTGTTCAAGACATCGCTATAAAGATGTGTAGTGTCTTACTTGAAGCATACGTTAGGATTGTCTCTATTGTGGCTTACTTGTGTTAAGCATATGTTCAATGAATAGTCTTATTTAACTGACAGCCATCTATATTTTATAGCATATCTTTTAAGGTGTTTTATTTCATGTTTCATAAGAAATTCATAAATTATTTTTTGTTTAAATACCTTTAATATTAGACAGTAAATTTAAAATATATATTATTTTTCGTTACTTTAAGTTAAATTGAGGATCGATTTTGTTTATTGCATTGTTGTCATTGGGCACATTAAAACAAGGTGGTGTCAGAGGTAGTGTAGAAATTTGACAAAGTGTCACTGAACATAAGGTAGCTCGTGACACCATAGACAACCTAACTATTTGAATCATTGAACTTAGATTGTCAATCAATAAATGAAGGACGCGCCTAGTCATGCACTGTGTCTACAAGTTAAAAAGCCAGGAGTTTATTGTGATTGAGGTAGAAGGTTCGTGATATATCATTGCATTATAAATAAAATTATTTTAAAGAGTTATATTTCTTCTTTTCACTTCTTTAATCAGAGATAGGCTATTAGCCAAAATAACGTTATCATATTGTCATGGTATCTAATTTGAACCATTCGCATAATCTTTTTCAAAAATTTTCTCTTCTCTTGCTCTAAACAATGTTTAAACAAAAGAAATGGGTTTCAGGGGAAACAATCGCATACATATTTTAGTCGATATCATTAAAAATTTTGTTAGAGCTTTCATTTTTTTTTTGTGCCATGCAAATGTATTAATTTTTTTTAGAAACAATGCTTTTGCAATCTAATGTTAAAATTCTTAAAAATAACTATTATTTAACTCTTTTTTTTTTTAAATACAAACTTTAAATTTAAAACTTTATAAGAAGTAAATATATTGTTAATTATGCTTAACCAGGACTATACGTTCGTTCACAAGCGTCATAGAGTGGACTATTAATATAAAACTGTAGTCCACTTGACCTCGAACCCTTCATCTAGGGATTTAATATAATTGAATAGTCAGCATGTTTGCAATTGATATCTTGCAAATTGTGTACGAAAATTGTATCATATATAGATATAAGTAAAAGTGAAAGTTTGTGGATTTGTTTGTTTGTTTGTGGGTCTGCTTGTTCTACAAAGGCTTTTACATGGATTCATGGATCTTGACCAAACACGAAACATATATCCATCATTTTCCGGAGGAACTCTTAAAGGGCTATGAACTTTTTATAACATTCCGTTTGGGGCCGGGGGCCCCGAATTTGTTTTTTCCTTATACGATCTATATTAAAAATTAACATCTACTTTAATATCCATATTCAAATATCCAAGGGTACTAACGGATACTATCTATTTCTCTGGGCCTGGGCCTCAGTTCAATTTTCTTATTTAGACATATAAATATCAACAGGCTTAGACAACACTATATTTTCTATGGAAATTAATTGATATAGACCTAGCGTTGTAGCAATACACTTCATTGTCCGTATTGAATTATCGGTGGCTTTAAAACTAATATCCATTCTAGAATTTTCCAGAAAGCTCGATAATTTTAAAAAGCTATATCTATGGCATTTGTAAGTAGATTTTAAAGGGGACCAGTTTTAAATTTTAACTCTATTATTTATGCATCTGATATTAGTAGGGTTCCTATCTCAGACATACTGAAAAGGTACTTTATTAAATAAGCCCCCATTGGGGCCCCTATTTTAATTAAAATATGCAATAGTCATAGTAGTGAAAATTAGTTGTATAATATTTCGTGTTTGAAAAATAAATACTTAAAAACGTAATTTTTTATTTTTTTCATGAAGGATATTAAATTTAATCTAGAATGTTTCAGGCAGTTCTTTAATGTTCTATGGTGATATATAATTGAATTTAAAAGCTTATTTGAACAAATTTGCATCGATAATGATCCCAAATAATAAAAGGATCCTAGGGGGGTCGCGATCTAACAGTAAACTTGTACCCATCCATTACGCGATCCCATCGGGTAAAGCGATCAAACCGGCATCGGGACCTTATTGGGAAAAGGAATAACATCAACAAAGAGAGTGGCGAGGTTGAACGGGATCCAACAGTGTACGGTATCCTAACGGGATAGGTAGTCCATCGGGATCAACTGACATCCGGATTCTACTGTGATAAAGATACCTATGAAATCGGGATCCCACCGAGATCTGGATTCCCCCTGGAATCGTAGCCACAAGACAACGGGATCCCACCGGGACGGGATCACACCGGGAAAAGGGATTGCATCGGGATCGTGGTGAGAATGGTATGGGGGGTCCCATTGAGATTGGGGTCTTATCGGGATTGGGGTCATAATGCAAGCCCGTGCAACGCCGGGTATATTAGCTATATCATATCATATATATTATAAAAGTGAAAGTTTGTGGATTTATTTGTTTGTTTGTTTGTTTGTGGGTTTGTTCTACAAAAGCTTTTACATGGATTGATGAATCTTGACCAAAGTTGGCACATATATCCATTATTATCCAGAAGGAACCCTTAAGGGGTTATGAACTTGTTATAACATTCCGTTTGGGGCCGCTGGCCCCGACTTCAATTTTTTCCTTATATGTGCTATATAATTAAAATTAGCAACAAATACTCCAACATGAGTAAATGGATCTTGACCAAACTTAGTACACATACTCCTTATTATCCATATTCCCATACCGAAAGGTACTGAACTCCTAATATAATTTTTTTGGGCCAGAGGTTCCAATTCATTTTTTCCTTATATAAGCTTTATTATCAATATGCTTAATACTCCTACTTGAATGGATGGATCTTGACCAAACTTATTATACATTGTTATAGAGAGCTTGTTTACATAATATTTCTCGTGCGTGCCCTCTGATTGACCCCGCATGAGACGCTGTGTTCACAAAGGATTGTGGCTTAGGCCTTTGAAGTATCTTGTCTACAATCGGCTTCCAATTACGCATTGGGTAGAATGTCTCCGGGTAACTTCTGGAATGTACTCCTTAACCCGAGATATGTAAAAAACACGCCATAGGTCCTTCTGGAAGCGTCTTACGCTACATGTATATAAATGATTGACCTAAACGGAGGGACGGAGATTTTTCAGATAGCATTTCTTAACATTACAAGGCGTGTTTTATTCTTTGTGTATTTGTGAGCTTAAATGTGTTTATTTCGCATTATTTATTGGCACATTATTCTAACTGTGTTAACTGTGTACCGGTACACGATCTACCATACTGTAAGTTGAAGATTGTAATTATATTTTTCTTTACTTTTGTAAGTATCTTAAGACATAATAAATCTTAATTAATTGTAACTAGAAACTGTTTTGGGTTGTATCTTTAATATTGTTGATTCTATGGTATCGTCCTTTGTTAGTCACTGCTTACAACGAGCCAATTAAAATTCAAATAGGAGATTAATTTCTCCCAATACAAGTCAGTGCATAACAACATACATATGATCGTTCATATTCAAATACCGGCGGGTATTGAACTCATAATATCCATGTACCTGGTGCTGGAGGACCCAGTTCATTGTTCCTTGCATAAGCTATATCAATATCAATAGGGTTAGACAACGGTATAGGATTTGTGTGAATTGATGGATCTAAGCTTAGCTTTATTTTAATGAACGATTGACGGAATCACTAACCAATTGTAAGGCTTGTGTATGGTATATGCAACGAATCATTTAATCTTTCTATGGGCAAGTCTTCGAACTCCCACAGTTTCTAGTTATGGTTTGATATGTACACCTACCGTCTTAATCTTTCTATGACAAAGTCTTTGAACAATTTTGTCCGCGCCGCTGTCATTTTTTCCACTGCGCCAACTTTGTCATTCTCGTATATGTAGATCAGCCCTGACACTGCAAGAGTTTAACAGTGCAGTGTATAAATGTATATGAAATAGATAATTTAGTGGCAGAAATACTTTCTCGTTTGGTTTAAGAATGATTCACTTTATGTGAAGTCAGTAGTGTAATTAGATCATATACTTCACACAAAAATGTTAATGTCATCATCCCATTATTTTATATTAAGCATGTAATATAATTAGCTCATGTACTTCATATGATGTATGTAATCCAATTAGTGCATCTACTTCATATGTCGTCTGTAATTTAATTACTTCATCTACTTGATTTGACGTGTGCAATGTAATTATTTTATCTACTTTATATGAAATTCCTTTTTTCACAAATTTAATATCATAGGATTGAAATATATTGTCATCCACGTAAAAATGTCCACATCCTTTTTCTTATCTCGGATATGCATGTGCTCAAGAAGTTTAATTATAAATCAAATTCATTCCTTTATTTTGGGACGTATCCTGTATTGCCTGTGGCAAAAATTACAAACCAATATTTGTAAAAAGAGAATGTAACATCTTCTTTTTTCACAAATGTAATAACATAGGATTTAAATATATTGTCAGCCACATAAAAATGTACACATCGTATTTCCTACCCTCGATATGAATGTACCCAAGAAGGTTAATTATTGATCAAATTCCTTCTTGTATTTGTAGACATGTCTTGTGCTGCCTAGGGCAAAGTGACCAACCTCTCTCCCACCCGGATTTAAATAAATTTTGAAAATCTTTCACCGGATTGAAGTCTCTTCAATACCAAAACTAAAATATTTTGTACTTCATATGGTTCGTTCTTATTTATATGAGTTATACGTGGATCAGTCAATGCTATTTAGCTATGGAGTTGTACTGCACTGATTGACTTAAACCGCATTTTCTGATTAGAATCATATTTAAAGGTTAGCTTTTATTACGTTTTAAATTTAATAACAATATATTTTGGAATAAAAAAGAAAAACTTTTTAAATGTAAAAATATACAAAGCAAAAATGTGTATGTGCTTTATTAACAATTTATTTTAAAAAGCAATCATTTGTATTTATTTACTTTAGTTTTAAGAAGTGAAATTACATTATTAATTTTGTCACTAGTGGTTATTAAATTTAAAGAAACTTAAAAGTTTTGGCGAAATAAGCTATTTGCTCTATGATGTCATTTGCGTGATTATTTACAACAAATTAATCTTAGTTTTATTTCGCAAAATTAACAACACACTAAAAGACGCACTAAAACGACTGATGCTTGGGTTTTCCCGATACATGTGATTACGGTGTAATTCTTTGATCATGATTTTTTTTTTTTAACAATTTTTCAAATGCAATGCTTTAAATAGTTCCCTATTTGATACTTTGAATGTGTTTGTAATTTATAATAATATAAGTTTGACTTTTACTAAAATAAAAGGGGATTAAAAATATCTCTTTGCGCATTTAAATGTATTCAATTACCGTAAAATAATAGAAAATATCTATTTCTTTTATTTTGAGGAATCTGAATTTACTTAAATCCTTTCTTCTCTTTGAAGTTACGACAGTATATCTTATTCTTATATATATATATATATATATATATATATATATTTATATATATATATATTAATAGTTTAAATGTATTCAATTACCGTAAAATAATAGAAAATATCTATTTCTTTTATTTTGAGGAATCTGAATTTACTTATATCCTTTCTTCTCTTTGAAGTTACGACAGTATATCTTATTCTTATATATATATATATATATATATATATATATATTTATATATATATATATTAATAGCGACCGATTGTAGTGCAATCACGTTTATCGGGAAAAAAACATTAAGTTTTACTGCGTTTTTAGTGTGTATTTAATATTGCGAAATACAAATAATGTGTTCTTAACAAATACGACGTCATATTTCCTACTTTGGTCAAAGCTCTGAGTTTCTTTGATTTCATAACCACGGGTAACATAACTGATACTTAATTTCTCTTTCTTCAGAGTTAAATTAATAAATATAAAAGGTTGCTTTTTAAATGTATGTATAAAAAAAGACCGTTTACATGTATGTTTGTCACTTATGAGCTTCTATATCAGTCATGCAATGGCAATAACATAATAGTGTTTATTTTTTGTCCAGAAGCTAGCAAAGTTTTCTAAATCATTACAACCATTTCAAATAGTTCGTGTTGGGATGTCGCTCTTAATTTTTATTTTTCTTCTTATTAGAGTTATGTAAACAATAGTCTATATTCGAAAGCGCTCCTAAACACTTTATCCGTTGCGATAAAACTTTGATGAGTTTTTTGGCTCAAGCCTTCAAACATTTCTCAATTATTACATTAATTTTTAATTATTTCGCTTTAAGCCCGGGGCTAATTTTGTTTTTCTTCCTTATATGAGCTTTAAAAATACAATTTCAAAGAGATAAGAGATGGGTGAATAAACATGTTAATCAAAAACAAAAAGCGAAATTAAATACTGTGTGTGACATAGTTAGTAGAGTTCTGAAATAGCAAAACCATTAATTAATTGTCCGTTTGTGGCCAGGGACTTTACATTGGATGTTTTTTTTTTTATTTTAAATTTTAAATTTTTTTTTTTATATAAATAGAACATTTGATGCATTCCTACATCATGCATGCGACGCCACACAACTTTGGTGAACCGATGTGTGCACGCACTCAGATGTTTTTAGAGTAAAACAATTATTTTACTTTATTCCGTTTTGAGCCTGCAAACTTAAAATTTTTGCTTACAAGAGCTATACTATTATATAATTTTAAATATAACTATTGCATGGGGGTATGGAATGTAATCCAATACAAAAAAAGACATTTCACTTTGTATAGTACATAGTAAGTAGGTTTGAATTAGTAACAGCATTGTAAAATATGCCGTATCAGAGCAGGGGGGGGGCTCATTCTAAGTGGGTAGAATCATTTTAATATATTCCTTTTGTTACCGGTGTCTTAAATAATTTTAATGTAGAAGGTTATGTAATTTCTAACAGATCTAATGCATGTGTGAATCAATCACATGAAGTGCGTGGGCTAAATTTAAAAAGCTACGCCCCTCGTATGTACACCTGCATGTGGCCTGCTCACGCATCAAAAGACATTCTAATTTATTTGTGTACGCGCCAGACAATTAATATGTTTTTATAAAAGTTTCAAAATCATACGTAATTAAAACATCAACACAAATTCTTTATTTTATTGGCAATACAACATATGTCGGGTTCTCTCTAGTTACAGATGGGGGACACAAGTGACGAACGGGTAAGGAAGAGGGGGTGGCTTTTAATGAGAATTTGGGGCTTCCTCGGTTTTCTTTGCAAGGCCAAACTGAAGAGATCGAAAACGAGCGCATTTTTTTTTTTTTTGTTTGTTTGTTTGTTTTTTTTCTTTAATTTATTCAAAATCATTCAATACATATTACAGAGTAAAACTAAAGTAATTACAGGCAAATTTTCTGAAGTTGGAACTAAACAAAATGGTAACATTATAATGGTGTGTACTAAACTGAACATTTGTGTAATTTAATAATGTTTTAACATGATGTCTAAATGAGTTGGGATGATAAACGATGAATGTATTATTTTGTCATAATATTTTCTTAACCTATGTTTTGAATTATGTTTTGTATTTTAAATCTAAAACGTGTTTCTAATGTGATGTTTGTGTAATTATGTTTGTGCAAAAAAGCCTTAAGTCTGTGGTAACATACATGTTTTCTGTATTTTGAAAGTAATATCAGACTTATTGTGTGTTGTTTCTTGTTTATGGATGCTCATATTGTGTTAAGTTTTATAGCTCTGTCTATATCTACTGAGTGAACTTTACCTGCTTGAATGATTTGTTTAAGTGTAGATTTAGCCTGCAATATTGTGTTGCATTTGAGATATAAATGTTGTTCTGTCTCATCAGCCCCTGTCCTGCAGAGTGGACATTCCATGTTCCTAACACTTCCTTATATGGTCTTGATGATACTAGTGTCATATTGTATATGAGTCTATATGTTATTTCTTTGTCTTTATTTTCGATTTCTTTAATGTGTGTATTTTTAAATGTGTTCTTAGTGTTTATTGTTCCATAAGCATGTATCCATTTTATCCTATTGTAGAGTGGTGTTTCATTATTAAATGTGTGTAAATTTCTTTAACTGTCTTGTATATAAGTGTTTCGTTGCCTTTTAATGCTTGAATGCATGCCATATGAAAATCCGATTGTTTTCTTCCCATGTAATGGTGTGTGCTGTTATCAATTTTAATTAACTGTCCTAGCCTTATCCCAATGTAATAATGTGAATACGAGCGCATTTTTTTTTTTTTTTTTTTTAATTTTTTTTTTTTTCAAAATAATTAAATACATATATATATATACATAGTAAAACTAAAATAATAACAGGCACATTATCTGAATTTTTATTTTTTTTTTTTTTTTTTTGTGTTTTTTTTTTTTTTTTTTTTTTTTAAATTTTTTTTTATTCAAAATAATTCAATACATATATACATATACAGAGTAAAACTAAAATAATAACAGGCACATTATCTGAAGTTTTAAATAAACAAAATGTTAACATTATAATAGAATGTACTAAATTAAACATTTGTGTAAATTCCTAATTTTTTAACATGATGTCTAAATGAGTTGGAATGATAAACTATTAATGTATTATTAGTCATAATATTTCTTAACATATGTTTTGTATTTTAAATCTAAAACGTGTTTCTAAAGTAATGTCTGTGTAATTATGTTTGTGGAAAAAAGCCTTAAGTCTGTGGTGCCATACATGTTTTATATATAAGTATTATCAGACTTATTGTGTGTTGTTTCTTGTTTATGGATGCTAGTATCGTGTTTAGTGTTATGGCTCTGTCTATATCTACTGGGTGAACTGTACCTGCTTGAATAATTTGTTTAAGTATAGATTCAGTCTGCAATACGAGCGCATTACTACTTGAAGAACACATGGGAACGAAACAATGACCATATTTGTATTATATAAATTTGACTTAAAATTAAAACTTCGTAGTTTTATTAAAAATGCTTATGCTATACAAAAAAAATTAAATTGAAAAATAACAATGTATGTCTGATATTTATTAATGTTTAAATGATTTTACAAATTACGCATTCATTAGAAAAAAATAAATTAACAACTCTAACATGACACTAAAGTTTATGTAAAAGAAGAAAATAATTAAAATAATTGAAAGCAATTTGTTTCCCTTTAACATAGTTTTTCCGTTTTGGGTAAATTTCATTGCAAAAGTAGCTAGAAACATCTTATAGTTAATAGAATTAATATTAAATTTATTTTTAAAGAATGATTTTAATTTATTTAAATTTGTATTGAGTTTATCAGTCATAGTTCAATCGAAAAGTTCAATCGAAATTAAGTGAAAAAGAAATGATCTTTGGACTATGTCATGGGTTCCTGGTGGGTAAATTCCGGTTATACAAATATGTATTTCTACTTATTTAAAGAAAATATTACTAATCTAACAAGATTAGGCCAAACCTACAGTCTAAACTTGTTAGGCTTATAGTTTTGAATGGTCTAGACTCAGACAGCAAACCACATGGCGAACTGCGAAACATTACTTATAATTATATTTTATCAATTAATTAGTTTAATTACTATATATTTATCTAGTAAAGAGGGCCTATACTATAATATGCCTAATCATATTCCATAGCAAATCAATATTATTATAAAATAAGTAGGCCTGGGCCAAATTATTAATAGGCTATACGATTGAATTCTGTTGATTTTCTTCGTAACGTTAATTTTTTTTTAAATGGCGGGTTGTAAACTCTGCACACAGTCTTCTGGGATGTTGCCCCTTACAGCTCTCGGGATAGCTGCCTTAGTTTTTGGTTAGGGTTCCCTGGCCTTTGTGGATCCCTTCACTTCCTACAGGGTGTTGCCCCTTACAGCTCTCGGGATAGCTGCCTTAGTTTTTTGTTAGGGTTCCCTGGCCCTTGTGGATCCCTTCACTTCCTATAGGGTGTTGCCCCTTACAGCTCTCGGGATAGCTGCCTTAGTTTTTGGTTAGGGTTCCCTGGCCTTTGTTGATTCCTTCACTTCCTATAGGGCATACTTCAGTTGTCAGAAAATACTCAAAAGTTAAACATTACGACAGCAACCAATAAAACGATTTACAAAATTGTCAACAGACCTCTTGTAACATTTGTAAGGGTAACTTCGACCCAAACAAAAACGGAAGTAAACCTATTAAACACATAGGAGAGGAAAGTTCTCAGGAAAATACATGGACCAACAAAGGATAAATTATGGAGAACACGAACCAACCATGAATTGTACAGTCAATATCAGGATGCCACGACAGTAGCAGAAATAAATAGAGGCAGGCTACGCTGTTCAGGAAACTTAGAGAGAATGCCAGAGGAACGAAGACGCTGCAACACCAATACCCCACAGGAAAAAGGCTCAAAGGCAGACCTAGACTTTGATGGATGTATGTTGTGGTAAAAAGATATACAAGAGCTGAAAGTCCAAGCATGGAAAAGAAAGGGATTAGTTAGATCTGAGTGGGAGGAAATGCTGAGGCAGGCCAAAGCCCTACATGGGCTGTAGCGCCCCAGGGATGGCTGGAATGAATGGATAATATTAAATATGTTGACATTAGGCCATTACATTTTTTTTTCAACATTTTCAGGTTTAGAGCCTGTTTTTAAAAAATTACACTTCTTTATACAATAGTTATTTAAAAATAGAAATGGCCTAGTTTAGCTATATGCCAAGCTTATATGAAATGTTTTCAAACGATTTTCATTTATTTGCAAACTTAGTTAAAAAGGTCAAAATAGAGTAGAGATTGTGCCACTGTGAAGACAAAAAAGTTTAACCTACCATCAATGCTATATGCCAAGCTTATATGAAATGTTTTCAAACGATTTTCATTTATTTGCAAACTTAGTTAAAAAGGTCAAAATAGAGTAGAGATTGTGCCACTGTGAAGACAAAAAAGTTTAACCTACCATCAAAAATACAAGTCTCAAGAAATTGTTTTCTGTATTATACCACACTTGGAATCTCTTAGACCTTTGTGAGCTTCGATTTAACAATGAGTGGAAATCTACGTGTAAGCATTAGAATTAGACTATTTTAAAAGAAGCACTTTTCCAGGTTCTCCGGTTTACAAGTCTGTGTTGGCTTGTCGAATAGAAGGCGTCGGCCACCGACCCCCTCGGCATTACCACGGAAACAAAATTACTTGTCGCGTCCTGCGTAGGTTGACAAGGGATGTCCTCGGTACCTGATGTACATAAAAAAGTTCCTACAAGCCTACAAGTTGTGATACTTTCTAACTGGAAGAATAGGCAGAGACAGGGTAGGGATCATGATTACAAGTTGCCGTTAATGGATATGAGGGGAGAGTCGAAGGTGGTAACCTCTGGCCGATGATTCTTACTACGCAGATCCGAGAAGCTGCTCCAAGGCAACACTTTCGTCCAAGCTACATCGCGAATTAGTTGCGTTGTGGAAAACCACTGAAGAATCTGTCTTATAGGCGTCTAAAACTTTCCCCGGGATGGGTGGGGGGGGAAGATATTAGAACGTAAATTGTTCCCTCCCGACTCCTGAGAAAGTCGATCGTGTACACTGTGTGCAAATACAGTTTCGGACCGAACGGGTGTCTTTGGTTTGGGATGGCCCCGGCGGAGGACCTGGTCGAGCAGACTCGGGCGGCGCATGTCCTGACAAAGAGACTTCCCCGAGGTGCCGCTCCGCGGCCCGATACTGGTTGGGGATGGGTATTTTTGAGAGTGCATAAAGAGTGCAAGCTCGACGGCCCGCTGACGCCGTTTCTTAATGTAACAAATGCAGCCCTGGAACAATATTTTTGTCACCATGATGAATAGGCATTTAAAATTTAGTTCAGCTTACAACTTTTACTGACTCGTATGCAAATTAATATGTTTTTTTTAAACAAAAATGAAACTTAGAGGCTTACTTAGTTTTTATTTTGGTTTGACCTAGAGAGTTAAAGTTCAATTAGTAAAGTAGGCCTTGTGGTTATCTGACTTATGACTTATTAATGAGGAGTATCTCTCGTATGTAATCTCTTGGCACTCTGTCTAGGGATTCGTTATTTAAGCCAAATTACCACACAGACATAACACCTATCTATATACATATAGTATAGACTAAAACGAAGTCTTAGTTAAAGGTTGTATCTCTCGTATGTAATCTCTTGGCACTCTGTCTAGGGATTCGTTATTTAAGCCAAATTACCACACAGACATAACACCTATCTATATACATATAGTATAGACTAAAACGAAGTCTTAGTTAAAGGTGAAATTAACTACAAATATTTATTACACAATAATATTTACAACTTCCTATGTAAAACACTCGTGGTGCTTAATATATATACATCAAACGGATTTCATCAATTAGAAAGGTATATTAACACAAAGCAAGTGTCCCTAACATACAGACGGTATCATCATTACTACTGCTATATTGCTCAAGTCCTATGCTCGATCTTCGTAAACTTAGCCTTTATAGATTCTGTGATGGTCTCGGTGGATCACACAGTGTGGGAGTCCTTCTGTTCTAGAAGCGTATCCCTGATCCGGCCTTCGGTGCTGTTCTGAGCGTAGCGAAGTCGGAGTTCCCGGTCGTAGAGTCCTTGGGATGTCTGCGAGGGGAAGATGACTCTCCCGTGATAAATCGTGGTGGTGAGAGTCCCTGGATCTCGAAGTCCTAGCTGTCAGGTAGTTTGGTGTAGGATGTTGATCAATCCCCTAGTTCCAGCTCAAGGTAAGTAGGTCCAGTAATAGAAACCAGGCTAGAGGCAAAATGATACAAAAATGATAAGTATCAAGGCGAATATCCATAAGCTGTTAAGTCCCGTTCCAACAGCAACGAATTCAGATCGATGTATGGAAGTTGACGTAGCTTGTACATATATACATCCAATTTGTGGATGGCATATAAGTCTTGTCATTTTCGGCGGGAGCATATGTTGCACCGTGACAATGTAAGAACACTCAAACATTTTAAGTAATGAAATATGGGACATGGTATTATTAACATTAACAATCATTAAATTTACAGGTTCATACTATACATACTGTCTTCTCGTTAAAAGAGACATATGGTTGATTCCTCAAGTACCACGTTATATTAATACAGTGCGTTGATAAAAGTGTCACGAAACATTAATACACTGTGCCATTCAAGTGTCATGTTACATCAATACAGTGTGATGATCAAGAGTCATGTTATATTAATTCAGTGTGCTTTAAATATCACGTTACATACATTTCGTGGATTGCTCAAGTACCACGTTAATTTAATACACTGTTTTAGTACAGAGTCACGTTATATTTAAACAGTATATTTATAAAGTGTCACGTTACATTAATATATTGTATTGTTCCAGTGTCTGTTATATGAATGCAGTTTTTGTTTTCAATCATCACTCATGTTTCCACTAACATGTAAGGGACTTTTGAGAAGGGACTTTTCCCTCATGTTTAAGACACATCCTTCCTAAATAAATCTCGCAACGTTTTTTTTTTTATTACGAAAAATTTGATTTATCTTTATACTTACTTTCAGATCTATTACAACATCTATTGTCTTGTCTATAACACCACCTATTGTATTAACCCTATCTACTCAAATTGACTTATCTATAAGAAGAACCACAGTGAGACCCATTAGGAGAGAAAATAAATTGATAAAAAGAGTATTTCAGTCATTAAATGTAGATATCTCTCACATGATATTGTATTAAAATGACAGTCAGACAATAAATGGTGTCTCTTTTCATCTGATCAATCATATAACAAATTATTTTTTTTTTAAAATGATATATATTTTTTTTTTGAAAAATGTTTTTTTTTACTTTATTTCATTAAATAAGAATCGCTTGTGCATCATCATATTGATTTACTAAGTGACGCCAGTAATGTTCGATTCATAGTGTATGCTTCAATAATGTAATTAATTTTTAAAGTACTTTCACAAACACCCTTCTTCATATATAAAGAAATACATAAAATTATAATAAATTAAATGTGTTTTTATGTATATACATATATGCAAATTATACACACACACACACATATATATGTAAAATAAAGTTTATTTGATCATATCAACTTTGTCAGTGAGCTTTGAAAAAGAATACACTCAGTGAGACAGGCACGCTTTCTTTCCTCGTTCAAGACACTAGAAAAAATAAGTATTTTCTCAAACCAAGGCAATGCTCCAAGTGTAGACTCCATCCCATCTGCATTCTACAAAGAAGTGACTGCAATGCTGCAAGGCCACACCATCTGTTCCTACGAATGTGGCAACAATTGACGTTCCTGCAGGATGTCAGAGATACCGCTATCGTTTACTGCCCTCTGGTGTTCTTACATCTAATCATTATATGCAGCTGATGAGATCTCTCAGAACTGTGTGACATGGTCCGATTTCTTGATTCAATTTGCTTAATGCCCCACATCCTCCTAGCATCGGCCCTGAGGTGGTCAGGGGAGACAAGGAAAGCGATAAAATATAACTTATAACTTATGCTGGTGAACAAACGAGAAGTGGCAGGGGGTTCCCAGTGGTCTCACCACTTTTACAATAAAGTGTTAAAAAAAACAATGGTTGACCAAGAGATGCTACAAAAAGCAATTATTGACTCTGATTTTACAAAAAAACAAGTAATGGTAGGAGATGTTAAAAATACACACCTATTTCCTGGGATATTACTGAAAAGAAACAAGAACAATTTTATGAGTTAATTTATTTTATATTTTGTGTATAGAGATCCCTAAGAATGCCTCCTCCTAATGATTAAAAAAATAAACTTCCGATATCAATTACAATTTCTGAATTCAGGTATACTTAAAAATGCACCCCCAAGCATTTATTCAAATGCATTTTTTCACATGAATCATTTGTAGGGAGCGATGAGTAGAAATTGAGGGTGTCTAAGACTGTCGGGTAAATTCAAAATGCAGTGATGCAATTTGACGCTTGTTGAATTTGGTGTTTCTTTCAGACATTTATGAGAGGAACTTTCAGAATTTCCAGTGCAATGGGCTAAAATTAGACATATTTAAGAACATCATTTACTTGATCAAGCCAAACATGAACTAAATCTATTTCAAGTTGTGGCGTCCTTGAGAATACTCATTTCCGTGGCTAGTCAAGCCCTTAACTCTTTATAGTTTATAGGGAATTTGTGATCATTGAAAATACAAGAAGACATTTTAGGTCATAGCTGAATTTAGATTGTGCACATAATTGACGTTCCTGGAGGGGGGGGGGAGAAGTGGCAGAGGGGATTCAAATGGCAAGTGGCTCAGATCAACTTGCTTTTGTGAAACACATAATTTGTTTTACTATGTTACACTTTTTAAGTTAATTTTTCATATACATTTTTTGGGATTAACTAATTAATCAATAGATAAATAAAGTTTTAAAAAAATCCGTTTACAAATGTTTCCTTTACAAAGGCATAACATCATTTTACACGCTGAAAAAAAAAATAAACTAGCATTTTAATTGTAAAACGGAATATATTGAAATATTAAAAAAAAAGAAAAAAAAAAAAAACCTTTGTATATAGCTCTGAGCAGTTTTATTAGTTTTAAAAACGGATCAATTTCATCAATCAAATATTAATGGCATAATTTGGTAAAGAAAACATCAAATGTTTACAAAAAACTTCCTTCAAATCGTGTAAAAATATTGTAACATTTCCCAATATTCATTTGATGACATATTTATTTGAAATGTAAAACTGCTATACCATTCTTCAAATAAATTACACATTGCCATTTCCATAAACTTTGACACAATTTTTAAGCCAATCCAGAAGAATGTTTCCTAAAACTAGTACAACAAATAGAAATAACCTGATATTAATCACAACTTGTCAGTCTTGAAGTATCAAGCAAAAGTCATGTGTTTAATGAAAATACACAATCTACATACTTAACAATATTTAAAAAACGTGATCGACATAATTAAAACAATATAATTTACAGGTTCATTTAAATTTAATGTTAAGTATTAAAATGTCTTAAACTGAAACAATCAATTTCAATAGCTCAAAACTCGCTGCTGTGCAAGTTTACAGCATTAATGTAAGTTTACAGCACTATTTGAACTAGTGCAAAGTAAAATAATCGAAATACATGTCTCCAAACTCACTATTTAAGTTGACAGCACTATTTGAACTATACCAAAGTAAATCATTCGAACTCCATGTCTCCAAACTCACTATGTAAGTTGACAGCACTATTTGAACTAGGTCATACAAATATTGAATAACAATATTTTTTTTTTAACAATGCTTTTTCAAAAAAAATTCTTTATAGAATAAATCAGAGTTCTAACAACTGCAGTGCATTAGTGTTGCATAGTTCAATTTTATTTAAATTTTCTTTTTTTCTTACATTTTAAAACAAATAGAAAAGGCTAGGCAAACAAATTTTCTCAAAGGGAGATGATTATAGATTTTTTAAAATATATTTAAATATATATAGAGATATATTTAAGATTTTCTGGGACATATTGTTAATTTGTAAACCTTTTTTAAAATAAAATTTTTCTAAAAAAAGTTTCTTTAAAAACAGTTTTTAAACAGATTTGTATTATTTTTACAATTGCTTATGTATTTTTAAGAAAACAATGAGATAACGTTTATAAAAGAAATTTAATTTTAATTCAAAACCTTAACTTAAGGATTTCCTTTTAAACTGCACCCGTAATTTTGTTCACATTCGATCCCTTCCAATAGGGATGCAATATATAAAATGATTAATAAGTTTAAAAATGCCAAGCAGTAAAGCAAACCTTCAAAAAGTGTCCAACATAAATTATGTCCTTCGCCGGCCTAAAAAAAAACTAAGCCTTAAATTAATTGTTCCTAATAAACTGTATTTGAAATAACTATTTTTCTTACGAGTATAATGCGGTTGTTTATATTTAAAACCGATAATGCCCCCCCCCCCCCCCAACCCCCCTCCGGCCTAAAAAAAAAATAAGCCTTTAATTAATTTTTCCTTATAAAATGTATTTGAAATAACTATTTTTCTTACGAGTATAATGCGGTTGTTTATATTTCAAACCAATAATGCCCCCCCCCCCCCAAAACGCCCTCTTTCTCGTTTATATCTACGATTTACTATTGAAAAAAACTCGTCTTCTTTCTTTTCTTTGATATTTTAAGGACCTACTTAATAGTTACACTTGTTGCCCGATTTGAGGTTCATTTATCTAAACAATGCATCCTTTCTAAGAACAATCATGAAGCTATTTGATGTTTGAATACACTTTTTTAGATATATTAAATTTTAAGATGTTTTATTTTCAAATTATTTTTTTTTAAATTTTGTTTAATAGATTAATTTGCGCAAACTCAACACTAGTCAGACATCTTTGGGCCAACTGGGCGAGCTGCAGGACGCTCTCAATGAGTTCTTTATAACGAAAAGTTACGTAGACCAGGGCGAGACTTGACATTTGAACCGATGCTCCCGTTTAACGGCACTCCTGTGAGCGAATTTTCGAAGGTCACTGAATCCGATGTGAAGAAAATCCTGGCTGACTCCCGAAAAAGTTATTTTTGTTTGACCTTCTTCCGGCAAGGCTGTTGTAAGAATGTTAAAATGAATATAGTCCATATCATAACTAATATCAAAAATCAGTCTCTAAAATCTGGTATTGTTCCATCCTCTTTTAAAGAGGCGGTTGTAGCTCCACTGCTAAAGAAGGTGAATCTCGACCCGAATGTGTTGGGAAATTATCGCCTCTTCTATAATCTAACATTTATATTCAAGATTTTGAAGAAAGTCGTTCTCCGCCAGCTCCCGAATTACCTCATTCGGTGTGTGACTTGTTTGAGCTTTTCCAGTCAGTGCATCACTCTACTGAGACAGGCTGTGCGTCGTAAATGACCTTCTGTCATCTTGTGGTGAGGGAATGTTATCGCTTTTGTTTGTCGTTACTTGATCTATCGACTGTGTTCGATATGCTTGACCACGGCATACTTCTCAAACGCCTGGAAAATACGTTCGGTTTCACCGATACCGTCCTGAAATGATTCTTCTCGTATCTAACAAATCGGGTCCAATTATTGCAAACGGCTTGACAGCAAAGCAATCTATCATCGAATTCGTAGTCCCCAGGGCTAGGTCCTAGGCCCAATGCTTTTCAGTATGTACGTTCAGCCCCCTGGGTGCCATGATCAAGTAATTTGATATGGTATATCACATGTTTGCGGATGATATCCAACTACAGAAACCTGTGATCCCCTCTCAGTTCCCTAACTCAGCTTTTAAGTATGACACAGAAAACAGTGGAGACAGTTAAGCAGAAGATGGCTATAAACAAGCTTAAATTGAACGATGAGAAGACCGAGTTGATCCCCATTGCTACCAATAAAAGCTAAATTATATAAATAACACACAAACCCTTACTCTCTCAGGTATATAGATTGAGTTTGCTCAAAAAGTGCGAAACCTGGGTGTCTACTTAGACAGAACACTAGCTATGGAAAACCACATTAACATGCTTTTTAATGCGAATTTTCTAGAGCTGCGCAGAATTAGTCATATAAGACCATTCTTAACGTTAGATGCATGAAATAGGGCGATGTCTGCATTCGTGCTATCATGCATGAACTACTGCAACGTTCTTATGGTGTGTCTTCTAGCTACGCTCATAGATAAAATTCAAATAGCACAGAATAATGCGGCTCGCATTGTTCTTTGAAGATGCAAATTTGATCATGCTAAAACACTTCTGAGAGAGGTGCATAGGCTGCCGGTCCGTGCTCGCATACAGTATAACATTGCAATGATGTCCTACCACTGCTTGCATGACCTAATACCGTCCTATCTTTCAATGCTGCTGACGCCGTATGTATCAATTTGACAATGCCGCTCATCTGATGGGGGCAAACTCTCAATACCACGTGTTTCAATTGATACTCTTCGAGGGCGCACTTTCGCATTTGCTGTCCCAACAATTTGGAACACCCTGCCTGTCACTCTCAGAAGTAGCCAGTCACTTAAGTCTTTCAAAACTGATTTCAAGACATATCAATCTCACAAACACCTGCTGGAATGATGTTGTCTAACTCGATATTTTCTTGTAGATGTGTATTGGTCTGTGTTGTTTATGGTTGCAAGATATGAAAGACATAAAATTGGTATTCTCGTACATAGTTTGTGTAATGTTGCATTTTGTATTTCAATGAGGTCTGTTATAGATTGTTTCATTTGTCTTTTAATATTCTAGACAATGTACCACGGGTTTTTAAAATAAAATATTATTATTATAATTCTTAAGATGAACAATGTTCTCTTTACTTTGGATTTTTGTGTGGTGAAGACTTATAAGGTTATTTTTACAATTAATATCACCTGGTTGTCTTTGCCGTATTTGCCAGAGTGTAAGAAAAATTGCCAAGTTTACAGCTGAAATAAGGAGCATTTTCCGAGCAGGTGATACAATCATACGAGATGTATCCATAGACACAAGTAGGTCATACATTCATACGAGAGTTATCTCTAGACACAAGCAAATAATAAAATCAAACAAAATCTATCCCTAGAGACGAGAAGGTTATAAACGTATAAAAGTGTTATCCACATATACACACCGATAAAAGTCATCTCACAACATAACCTATGTTTGCCACGTTATTACAACAAAAATATGTTTATCACATTATGCCAACAAAGCATATGTTTAACACGTTATGACAACAAAACCTATGTTTACCACGTTATGCCAACAAAACATATAATCACCACGTTTTTCCAAGATGAAACAATTTACATAGACGCTTGAAGTATAGCGTAAGACTTCTGGTAGAGATTTGGAATTTTAAAATAAAATACGTTGTAGAATCTTCTACAATTATTGAAACTTTTTAGAATGTTCAAAAAAAAAAACTTTAATTAATATTCAAAAACATTTTAGGAAAATAATGGAATAATAGACACAGAAGATATTAAGAAATATCGCTTTGATGTAATCATGATTTTAATAATATAATTTTCAAAACAAAGTGTCCAAATCTAGACGTTTTTCATTAAAGCAATGTCGGGGCGGGCCTGGGAGGGTCTCTCGTATGAATGTATGACCTGCTTGTGTCTAGGGATGCATCTCGTATGATTGTATGACCTGCTTGTGTCTAGGGATAGATCTCGTATGATTGTATCACCTGCTTAAGGTACTTCGGCTGCAACAATATGGCGGAGAAAAATTCAAAAGAACACAAAAGGAAGTAAACATGGATTTTACAAGAAAATAATTGTATGAAATAGTTCTTTCTGATGAATATATGCTTAAGAATCTGCAGAGGATCAGAATCTTTGTTTCGGATACGTAATTTTTCTCTCAACAACATTTCGTTAACAAAATCTCCATTGTCACTAAACAAAGGATAACTTCCGGCTACAACAAGATGGCGGTATAGTAATACACAATAGGAAGGAATCTCAGTGTGTAGGCGCTTCAGTAAAGCAAGGGGGATAGTTAAAGATGATTATTGGAAATTGGCTTCGACGCAAGAAAATTCGAACTTTTAATTAATTTTGATTGTTTTGCGGTTCCATTCAGGATCAGAATGTATGCTGTTATCAACGTATTTCTCCTTTAAATTACAACTACAATATAGATCTACTGTTAGGCTGAATAGGAAGAAGCCATCTTGTTCGGTCAAGCAAAAACATCACCCCGGGTGGATGAGACCCGTTAACCTTGGTCGGCAACTCATCTAAGAGAAGGAAACTCTGAATTCAAACCCGGAGTTGGAGTCCTGTAAGGCGCATACAATGTCAATTCCTGCAACCGAACCCATCCCTGGCCGTCTTGACGTAGAGTCTTGACACTGGATATGGTGGGCTCGGACGAGAGAGTGAGGTTGACGCCGCGCAACTCTTCCTCACTTTAAACAAAAGTCACCCGCGCAAGTCATCAGTCACCAGACGACTCGATGGTCATCGTCGATCCTCGACGGACGAACAACAAAAAATAAGGGATACATCTCGTATGATTGTATGACCTGCTTGTGTCTAGGAATACATCTCGTATGATTGTATCACCTGCTGGGAAAATGATCCTTAATTCAGCTGTAAACTTGGGGTGTTTTCTTACACTCTGGCAAATACGGCACTAGACAACCAGGCGATATTAATTGTAACAATAACATTATTAGTCTTCACGACACAAACATCAAAAGTAAAGAGAACATTGTTCATCTTAATAATAATTATATTAATAAACTTTTTTTTTTAAAATGAGTGGTACATAGTCTAGTATATTTAAAGACCAATGAAACAATCTTTAATAGACCTCATTAAAATACAAAATGCAACATTACACAAACTATGAACGAGAATACCCATTCTATATCTTTCATATCTTTCAACCTTAAACATTACAGACCAATACACATCTACAAGATAATATCGAGTTAGACAACATTACCCCAGAAGGTTTTTGTGAGATTGATATGTCTTTAAATCAGTTTTGAAAGACTCAAGTGACTGGCAGGGTGTTCCAAATTGTTGGGACAGCAAATGGGAAAGTGCGCCCCTCGTAGTGTCTCAAGTGGAACACTTGGTATTGAGAGTTTGCCCCCATCAGATGAAATCAAAGAAACATGACCACATTCAACCACACATGCGGCAACTCCACTGGCTTCCAATATCCTCTCGCATCAAATACAAGTCTGCCAATCTTTGCTTCAACTCGTTCACTGACCCTCACTTTCCTGTCTATCTCTCTGAACTGTTGCTTCCTTACATCCCCACAAGACAACTACGTTCTTCCATTGACAGTAGAACCCTCTCAATCCCAAGAACTAAAACTAAGACCATCGGTGAACGCTCCTTCTGCTTCCATGAGCCCACGTTCTGGAACCAGCTCGCCTTCCATATACGTCATAGTGAAACCTCGTCCATTTTCAAAAAGTCCCTTAAAACTCATCAGTTTAGGTCCGCCTATGACCTGTGATGCACCCTCCTTGCCCTACCTCATTTTCTGTTTCGGGTTGATCCTGAAGTGTCAAAGTGTCCTCGTTTTATAGCCATTTTCATTGTTTCTATAGAATAGTAGTTACTATCCTAGTGTCTCATTTGTATTTACTTAGTTTACATGTTTTAATAATTGTAAAGCGCTTAGAGCTTTATGATAAGCGGTATATAAAAATGCCTAAATAAATAAATAAATAAATTGTCAAAATGATACATACGGCATCACCAGCATTGTAAGATAGGACGGTCCCGCGTCATGCAAGCAGAGGTAGGACATCATTGCTATTTTATACTGTATGCGAGCACGAACCGGCAGCCAAATGCACCTCTCTCAGCAGTGTTTTAGCATGATCAAATTTGCATTTTCAAAAATCAATGCGAGCCGCATTATCCTGTGCTATTTGAATTTTATCTAGTAGCGTAGCTGGAAGACAAACAATGAGAACATTGCAGTAGTCCATGTGTGATAGCAAGAATGCAGACATCACCCGCATCTAACTTTAAGAAAGGTCTTATATGACTAATTCTGCGCAGCTCTAGAAAATTCGCATTAAAAAGCATGTTAATATGGTTTTCCATAGCTAGTGTTCTGTCTAAGTAGACCCCCAGGTTTCGCACTTTTTGAACAAACTCAATCTATATACCTGAGAGAGTAAGGGTTTGTGTGTTATTTATAAATTTTAGTTTTTCATTGGTAGCAATGGGGATCAACTCGGTCTTCTCATCGTTCAATTTAATCTTGTTTATAGCCATCTTGTGCTTAACTGACTCCACTGTCTTCTGTGTCATACTTAAAAGCTGCGTTAGGGAACTGAGAGGGGATCACAGGTTTCTGGAGTTGGGTATCATCAACAAACATGTGATATAGCATATCAAACTGCTTGATCATGGCACCCAGGGGCTGAACGTACATATTGAAAAGCACCGGGCCTAACACCTAGCCCTGGGGTAATACGAATTCGATGATAGATTGCTTTGCAGTCAAGCCGTTTGCAATAATTGGACCCGATTTGTTAAATACAAGGGAACCATCTCAGGACGGTATTGGTTAAACTGAACGTATTTTCTAGACGTTGGAGAAGTATGCCGTGGTCAAGCGTATCGAACACAGCCGACAGATCAAGAAACGACAAACAAAATCAATATCTTTCCCTCACCACAAGATGTAAGAAGGTCATTTACGAAGCGCAACCTGTCTCGGTAGAGTAATGCACTAACTTGAAAGGCTCAAACAAGTCACACTGAATGAGGTAATTCGGGAGCTGGCGGAAAACGACTTTATCCAAAATCTTGGATTAAATGTTAGATTAGAGAATTTCTCAACACATTATGGTCGAGATTCACCTTCTTTAGCAGTGGAGTTACAACCGCCTCTTTAAAAGAGGATGGAACAATACCAGATTTTAGAGACTGATTAATGATATTAGTTATGAACGGGACTATATTTATCTAAACTTTCGTACAATAGCGTTCCTGGAAGAATGTCAAGCAAAAATGACTTTTTCGGGTAGTCAGCTATGATTTAATTCACATCGGTTTAGTGACCTCCGAAATTTCGCTCATAGGAGTGCCGTTAAATGGGAGCATCGGAGCAAATGTAAGGTCTCACCCTGGTCTACTACGTAACTTTCGTTATAAAAAACTCATTGAGAGCGTCCTGCAGCTCGCCCAGTCGGTCCAAAGATGTCTGGCTAGTGTTTAGTTTGCGCAAATTAATCTATCAAACAAAATTCAAAATTGAATTTTAAAATAAAACATATTAAATTGTAATATAGCTAAAAAAGTTTGTTGAATAACATACATCTAAAAGCTTCATGATTATTCTTAGATAGGATGCATTGTTTAGATAAATTAATCTCAAATCGGGCAACAAGTGTCACATTTTAAGTGGGTCCTTAAAATATCAAAGAAGAGAAAGAAGAAGAGTTTTGTTTAAATAGTCAATCGTAGATGTAAACGAGAAAGAGGGGGTTGGGGGGGGGGGGCATTATCAGCTTGAAATAAAAACAACCGCGTTACACTCATAAGAAAAATAGTTATTGCAAATACAAATTATCACGAAAAATTAATATAGGGCTTAGTTTTTCTTACGCCCGCGAAAGATATAATTTATGTATCTTGGACACCATTTTGAATGTTTGCTTTACTACTTGGCATTGGTAAACTTATGATTCATTTTATATATGACACCCCTATGGGAAGGGATCGAATGTAAATGAAGACTTGTTTTTAATCTGTATGTTTTACACTTCATTTTGTTTAGCTTTTGAATTAAAATTAAATTTATTTTAAAAACGTTATTTTATTGTTTCCTAAAAACTACATAAGAAAGTGGCAAAAGAACACAAATCCATTTGTAAACAGTTTCTTTTAAATGTTTGTTTAAATTATTTTATTTTAAAGACTGTTTCACAAATTAAAAATATATTATACAAAATTTAGATATATCTCACTGTATATATAAATATAATATATATTAACAAATCAATAATAATCTCCCTTTTAAAAAAAAAATTGTTTGCATATTATTTTCTTTTTTTTTTAATTGGTGAGAACAAAAAATATTTCAATAAAATTGAATTATGCAACAGTAATGCACTGCATTTGTGAGAACTCTGATTTATTCTATAAAGTAATTTTTTTTTGGAAAGCATGTTTAAAAAAAAAAATATTTTTATTCAATATTTATATGATCTAGTTCAAATAGTGACCCCTCAACTTACATAGTGAGTTTGGAGATATGGAATTCGAATAATTTACTTTGGACTAGTTCAATTAGTGCTGTCAACTTATATAGTGAGTTTGGAGACATGGAGTTCGATTGCTTTACTTTGGTCTAGTTCAATTAGTGCAGTAAACTTACATTAATGCTGTAAACTTACACAGCGAGTTTTGAGTTATTGAAATTGATTGTTTCAGTTTAATACTTTTTGATAATACACATTAAATTTAAATGAACCTTTAAATTATATTGTTTTAAATCTGTCGGTCAGGTCTTTTAAATATTGTTATGTGCATTGTCTTTTTTCATTCAACACATGATTTTTGCTTGAAACTTCAAGACTGACAAGTTGTGTTTAATATCAGATTATTTCTATTTGTTGTACTAGTTTTAGGAAACATTCTTCTGGATTTGCTTAAAAGTTGTGTCAAACTTTATGAAAATGGCAATGTGTAATTTATTTGAAGAATGGTATAGCAGTTTTACATTTCAAATAAATATGTCATCAACTTATTATTATTATTTTTACCCGATTTGAAGGAAGTTTTTGTAAAAATTTGATGTTTTCTTTACCAAATTATGCCATTAATTTTCAATTGATGAAAATGATCAGTTTTTAAAACTAATCAAACTGCTCAGAATTATCTACAATTTTTTTTGGACATATTTCAATATATTTCTTTTTACAAGTAAAAAGCTAGTTTATAATTTTTTTTGTTTGTTTTCAGGGTGTTTTCAGCGTTTAAAATGATATATGTCTTTGTAATGGAAAATTTGTAAATTGATTTTTTGTTTGTTTTCAGCGTGTAAAATGATGTTATGTCTTTGTAATGGAAACATTTGTAAACCGATTTTTTTTTAATATTTTATTTATTTATTGATTAATTAGTTAATCACAAAATATTTTTAAAAAAAATTAACTTAAAAATTGTAACATAGTAAAACAATATATGTGTTTCACAAAAGCAAGTCAATCTGAGCTGCTTGGCATTTTGAGCCCCTCTGTAACTTTTTCCCCCACTACCATCCCCCGAAACATGCATTCAAAGTTGATACATTTAAATATCTTAGGGCCTCTGCAAATGTACTGGTTGCAGGGCCAACGTGTTCAGCTCTGAGATTCAGTGAAACTATTTTAGTTTTATCTTGCATCTTTGCTGTTACCCCACTATTATGTGTACAATCGAAATTCACGTATGACCTAAATTGTCTTCTTGACTTTTTCAATGATCACAAATTCTCTGTAGACTATAAAGAGTTCAGGGCTTGACTAGCCACGGAAATGAGTATTCTCAAAGACGCCAAAACTTGAAATAGATTTAGTTCATGTTTGGCTTGAGCAAGTAAATGATGTTCTTAAATATGTCTAATTTTAGCCCATTGCACTGGAAATTCTGAAAGTTCCTCTCATGAATGTCTGAAAAAAACACCAAATTCAACAAGCGTCAAAATGCATCACTGCATTTTGAATTTACCCGACAGTCTTAGGCCCCCTCAATTTCTACTCATCACTCCCTAGAAATGATCCATGTGAAAAAAATGCATTTGAATAAATGCTTGGGGGTGCTTTTTTAAGTATACCTGAATTCAGCATTTCTATTTGATATTGGAACTTTATTATTTTTAATCATCAGATGGAGGCATTCTTAGGGATCTCAATCCACAAAATATAAAATAAATCAACTCATCAAATTGTTGTTGTTTCTTTTCAGTAATATCCCAGTGAAGAGGTGTGTATTTGTAACATCTCCTACCATTACTTGTCTTTTTTTTAAATCAGAGTTAATAATTGCTTTTTGTAGCATCTCTTGGTAAATAATTTTTTTTTTGTTACACTTTATTGTAAAAGTGGTGAGACCACTGGGGACCCCCCTGCCACTTCTCGTTTGTTCACCAGCATACGTTATCAGTTATATTTTATCGCTTTCCTTGTCTCGCCTGACCACGTCAGGGTCGATGCTAGGAGGATGAGGGGGAATTGGGCAAATTAAATTAAAAAATCTGACCATGTCACCCAATTCTGCGAGTTCTCATCAAGAAATAAATGAAGGGAATGCTTTCAAGCGTAGTAAAAGAATGAAATAGCGAAACGAGGTATGTGGAAGCTTGAAATAAGAAAACAGGACACAAAACAAGGACGTTTCGGCATAAAGCCTTCCTCAGCCAACAATAGAAATGAAAATATAACAAAGAAAAGAGCACAGTAGACAACTCAAGCAGTATTCATTCGTCTCTCCGGAAGTGGGAAAACAGGAAGCGAGAGAATATAAATATTGACACTGTGAAAAATAAAGTCCACAATAATAATGGACCAGAATATCCAGGGATACATCAACAAACAGCAATAAGAAAATAGATGAAATATAGGGAAACGGAGAAACATCAGTAGGATATTATTTGATTAATACCATATGGAGATATGGTGCCAAACAGCTGAATAAATTTATTTTCCATTTTAACCCTATCTGGTGTGTTACTGCATGAAATCAATGCCGTAATGGTTACATCCAAAGCACCTTTATGTTCTTTTTGGTTGAAATGAGAAGAGACCGGGGAAGGTTTACATTGCTCAATATCCCTTAGATGTTCAGTAAACCTATCAGCCAATCTTCTCCCAGTTTCTCCTATGTAACTTGATTGGCATCAACGGCAACCAATCGCATATATTACATTTCTGTTGACACAGGTGAAACCCTCTTTAATGGTAAAGGTACCTTTAGGGAGGCCAATGCTTTCAGTTAGGAGTGTAAAGGGACAAGTTCTGCAGCGGCCTCTTAAGCATGGTTTAGTACCAACGTAAGAAGGTTCAGATCGAAGGCGACTATAAACCAGAAGATCACCTAGATTTCTGTCCCGTCTAAAGACAATCAGTGGAGGGGATGAGAAAACCCTGTTGGTATCAGGGTCACCAAGAAGTATGCTACGATTTTTTAGGAATATTCTTTTGGCAGTTAAATTGTGAGGGTGGTAGGTTAGTATAAGTTTGGTACGATCCTCATTGTTGTTAGGGCGAGTTTTGAAAGCCTCTTTTCGTGTGATCGTGCTGATGCGATCTAGTGCTGAGACCAGAGTAGTTTCAGGATAGGATCTGGAGCGGAAGAAATCCATCATTTCATCGGCTCTTTCTAGAAATTCCTCATCAATTTGGCAGAGACGCCGTAGTCTAAGAAGTTGTGAGAAAGGTATGGAGTCTTTGCATGATTTAGGGTGGGAGGATGAGTACAATAGGTAACTATGGCTGTCAGTTGGTTTGTAGTAGGCAGATGTAATCAATTCGTTTTCTTTCAAAGTTACGGTGATATCAAGGAAAAAACTTATTAACGAATCAGCACTTCCAAAATCGGCCTCTTCGTTACACATTTTTAATAGTGACCTTGGAAAACCTTCTTTCTATTTGCTGCCTATAATTCACAAAGTGGGCAACCCGGGACGACCTAGTGTCTCGGCCTGCACTTGCCCTACTGAACACATTTCAGAATTTCTTGATGAAATCTTTCAACCCTATGTTACCTCTTTACCCTCCTACATTAAAGATACAAATCACGCTTTAGTGACATTCAATTCTCTAAACATCAACCCTGACACAAAACACTCACTGTTTTTACTTGATGTCTGCTCCTTATACACATCAATCCCACATGCTGACGGCCTTAGGGCCTTGAAATTTTTCCTAGAAAAAAAACCGCACTCCTCTAGTCCTACTGACACTATAATCAGATTGGCTTAACTGCTACTTGAACTTAACTCCTTTGAATTTAATGGCCATTTCTTTGACCAAATCAGTGGTGTAGCCATGGGCACCAAAATGGGCATGGAAATCACAAGCATGGAAACTAATGATCTCCAGAAATGTATAGATTTTTTAAACTCATTTCACCCATCAATAAAATTTACTTCTCAAATCTCTGGACATTCTGTCAACTTCCTTGATATCACCGTAACTTTGAAAGAAAACGAATTGATTACATCTGCCTACTACAAACCTACTGACAGCCATAGTTACCTATTGTACTCATCCTCCCACCCTAAATCATGCAAAGACTCCATACCTTTCTCACAACTTCTTAGACTACGGCGTCTCTGCCAAATTGATGAGGAATTTCTAGAAAGAGCCGATGAAATGATGGATTTCTTCCGCTCCAGATCCTATCCTGAAACTACTCTGGTCTCAGCACTAGATCGCATCAGCACGATCACACGAAAAGAGGCTTTTAAAACTCGCCCTAACAACAATGAGGATCGTACCAAACTTATACTAACCTACCACCCTCACAATTTAACTGCCAAAAAAATATTCCTAAAAAATCGTAGCATACTTCTTGCTGACCCTGATACCAACAGGGTTTTCTCATCCCCTCCACTGATTGTCTTTAGACGGGACAGAAATCTAGGTGATCTTCTGGTTCATAGTCGCCTTCGATCTGAACCGTCTTACGTTGGTACTAAACCATGCTTAAGAGGCCGCTGCAGAACTTGTCCCTTTACACTCCAAACTGATAGCATTGGCCTCCCTAAAGGTACTTTTACCATTAAAGAGGGTTTCACCTGTGTCAGCAGAAATGTAATATATGCGATTGTTTGCCGTAGATGCCAATCAAGTTACATAGGGGAAACTGGGAGAAGATTGGCTGATAGGTTTACTGAACATCTAAGGGATATTGAGCAATGTAAACCTTCCCCGGTCTCTTCTCATTTCAACCAAAAAGAACATAAAGGTGCTTTGGATGTAACCATTACGGCATTGATTTCATGCAGTAACACACCAGATAGGGTTAAAATGGAAAATACATTTATTCAGCTGTTTGGCACCATATCTCCATATGGTATTAATCAAATAATATCCTACTGATTTCTCCGTTTCCCTATATTTCATCTATTTTCGTATTGCTGTTTGTTGATGTATCCCTGGATATTCTGGTCCATTATTATTGTGGACTTTATTTTTCACAGTGTCAATATTTATATTCTCTCGCTTCCTGTTTTCCCACTTCCGGAGAGACGAATGAATACTGCTTGAGTTGTCTACTGTGTTCTTTTCTTTGTTATATTTTCATTTCTATTGTTGGCTGAGGAAGGCTTTATGCCGAAACGTCCTTGTTTTGTGTCATGTTACCTTATTTCAAGCTTACACATACCTCGTTTCACTATTTCATTAATTTACATAGCTTGAAAGCAGTCCCTTCATTTATTAAAATGCCAAGCAGCTCAGATCGACTTGCTTTTGAGAAACACATATATTGTTTTACTATGTTACAATTTTTAAGTTAATTTGTTATTCACTCTTTTTTTATGGTTAACTAATTAATCAATAATAAATAAAATGTAAAAAAATCCGTTTACAAATGTTTCCATTACAAAGACATAACATCATTTTACACACTGAAAACAAACAAAAAATCTGTTTACAAATGTTTCCATTACAAAGACATAATAACATTTTACACGCTGAAAATACGCTGAAAAAGAAAAAAAAAATATATAAAGTAGCATTTTACTTGTAAAAAGAAATGTATTGACATTTTTTTTTTTTGAAACGTTTGTAGATAGGTCGTTTCAGTAGTTTTAAAAACTGATCGTTTTCATTAATCTAATATTAATTACATAATTTGGTAAAGAAAACATCAAATGTTTACACGAATTTCGTTTAAATCGAGTAAAAATAATAATAATAATTTGATGAAATATTTATTTGAAATGCCAAACTGCTCTAACGTTCTTCAAATAAACTACACATTGCCATTTCCATAAACTTGGACACAATTTTTAAGCCAATTCAGAAGAGTGTTTCCTAAGACTAGTACAACACATAGAAATAACCTGATATTAATCACAACTTGTCAGTCTTGAAGTCTCAGGCAAAAATCATATGTTTAATGAAAATACTAAACAACATTGAAATGACGTGACAGAAAGGATTAAAACAATATAATTTACAGGTTAATTTAAAATTGAATGTTAAGTATTAACATGTATTAAACTGAAACAATCAATTTCAATAACTCAAAACCCGCTGTGTCAGTTTAAAGCATTAATGTAAGTTTACAGCACTAATTGAACTAGTCTAAAGTAAAGCAATTGAACTCCATGTCTCCGAACTCACTATGTAATCTGACAACACTATTTGAACTAGTCCATTTAAATATTGAATAACAACATATTTACAAAAAAAAAATTAATATATAGAATAAATCATAGTTCTCACAAATGCAGTGCATTTGTGTTGCATAATTCAATTTTATTTAAATATTCTTTTTTTTTTCCTTACATAATAAAAAAATTGAAAAGAAAATGCAAATTTTATTCTTTTTTTTAAAGGGAAATTATTAATAAATTAGTTAATATATTTACATATAGGGTGGGATATATCTTAAATTTTTTTAGACATATTTTTTAATTTGTGAAGCGGACTTTAAAATAAAATAATTACAACAAACGTTTTTTTAAAAAACAGTTTTTAAACAGATTTGTATTCTTTCCCATTTTCTTAGGTAGTTTTAAGGAAACAATGAGATAACGTTTATAAAATAAATTTAATTAAATTCAAAAGCTTAACCAAAGCGAGACAAACATCGTCCAATTTTAAACACAAGTTTTCTTCCACATTCGATTCCTTCCAATAGGGATGCAATATATAAAATGAATGAGAAGTTTACCAATGCCCAGCAGTAAAGCAAACATTTAAAATTGTGTCCATGATACATACACTATTTCCTTCGCCGGCGTAAGAAAAACTAACCCTTATATTAATTGTCGTTATAATATTTGAAGGACCCACTTAAAATGTGACACTTGTTGCCCGATTTGAGATTAATTTATCTAAACAATGCATCCTATCTAAGAACAATCATGAAGCTATTCGATGTTTGTTATTGAACAAACTTTTTTATATATATTATATTTTAATATGTTTTATTTTAAAATTAAATTTTTAATTTTGTTTGATACATTAATTTGCACAAACTCAACACTAGCCACACATCTTTGGGCCGACTGGGCGAGCTGCAGAACGCTCTCAATGAGTTCTTTATAACGAAAGTTACGTAGACCAGGGCGAGACTTAACATTTGCACCAATGCTCCCGTTTAACGGCACTCCTATGAGCGAATTTTCGGAGGTCACTAAATTCGATTTGAAGAAAATCCTGGCTGACTCCCCGAAAAAGATATTTTTGCTTGACCTTCTTCCGGCAAGGCTGTTGCACGAATGTTTTTAATTAAATAATCCCTATCATAACTAATGTCATAAATCAGTCTCTAAAATCTGGTATTGTTCCATCTTCTTTGAAAGAGGCGGTTGTAGCTCAACTGCTTAAGAAGGTGAATCTCGATCCGAATGTGTTGGGAAATTATCGACCCTTCTCTAAGCTTACATTTATATCCAAGTTTTTGGAGAGATTCGTATTCCGCCAGCTACCGAATTACATCATTGGCTGTGACTTTTTACAGCCTTTCCAGTCAGTGCATCTCTCTACCGAAACAGGTTGCACGTCGTAAATGACCTCTTCTTCTTCTTCTTCTATATCTTAAGGGCCCACGATCAATTTATTGATCATTTTGGCTCCTATGCATGTAGATGGGATTTGCAATGTTTCTGTTACTGGTGTTGACGAGGAAATCATGCACTAGGGGTTTGAAGGCTTGAGGCAATAGACACAAATGTGTCTAGTGTTGTCGCCTCAACCGTTCCTTTTGAAAGATTGTTCCAGTCAATGATTGTCTTGGGCAGGAATGAGCAGCTCCTATACTGGCTTCTTGCTGGTATGAGCCTGAATTGCCTGTCATGGCCTCTTCGCTGTCTATGGAGGAGAGGGACGAGTTTCTGTTTAATACTGGAACAGTGGACCAGCCCATTATTTATCTTGTACATCATGGATAACCTGGATTGTCGTCAAGTTAGGGGTGGGCCCAGTTAAGGGTGGGCCCAGTTAGGGGTTGTCCAGTTATGGGTGGGCCCAGTTAGGGGTGGTCCAGTTAGGGGTTAGGCCCAGTTAGTAGTTGGCCCAGTTAGAGGTGGGCCCAGTTAGGGCAGGGCCCAGTTAAGGGTGGGCCCAAATATGGGTGGGCCCAGTTAGTAGTGGGCCCAGTTAGGGGTGGGCCCAGTTAGGGTTGGTCGGCGTTAGGGGTGGTCCCAGTTAGAGGTGGGCCCAGTTAGGGGTGGGTCCAGTTTGGGGTGGGCCGAGTTAGGGTTGGGCCCATTTAAGGATGGTCCCAGGTAGTGATTCTTTTTGAAAAGTTTTATTTAAGTGTCACAAGATATGGAGCCAGTATAATTATTTAGGTGAATAGTAAAGTTGAAAAAAAAAAGTTTTAAAATAAAATAGGTTGAAAATGTAATAGATAGCGTATTTGAGAAGCCCTCTAGTTTATAAATATATAATATCCTGTGTACTTTCAACAAAATAAGGTCTTGATATTTCCATTATTTGTATGTTTTTTACAAAAAAGTGACATACAAAAATCAAATACAATACAGACTCACATCATTTGAAGTTAAATTTAAAACTGAAATTTAAACCCCATTGAGCATGTTCTTGTGAATAATGAAGTGATATAACCCTTGATACACACAACTAAACTTAATGCACCTTGCTACAAATTTATTTGAAAGTGCAGCATTATGATATAGGGTTACTAAAAATGCGTACTCAAAAATAACTTGAATGGATCTTTTCTGGAGGTAAGTTCATACTAACTTTACTTGACCGTTCGCGGAGTTCACTTCAAATTAACTTTAATTGACCGTTCGCGGAATTCACTTCAAATTAACTTTACTTGACCGTTCGAGGAGTTCACTTCAAATTAACTTTACTTGACCGTTGGCGGAATTCACTTCAAATTAACTTTACTTGACCGTTGGCGGAATTCACTTCAAATAAACTTTACTTGACCGTTCGCGGAGTTCACTTCAAATTAACTTTACTTGACCGTTCGTGGAGTTCACTTCAAATTAACTTTACTTGACCGTTCGCGGAGTTCACTTCAAATTAACTTTACTTGACCGTTGGCGGAATTCACTTCAAATTAACTTTACTTGACCGTTGGCGGAATTCACTTCAAATAATTTTTACTTGACCGTTCGCGGAGTTCACTTCAAATTAACTTTACTTGACCGTTCGTGGAGTTCACTTCAAATTAACTTTACTTGACCGTTCGCGGAATTCACTTCAAATTAACTTTACTTGACCGTTCCCGGAGTTCACTTCAAATTAACTTTACTTGACCGTTGGCGGAATTCACTTCAAATAAACTTTACTTGACCGTTCGCGGAATTCACTTCAAATTAACTTTACTTGACCGTTCGTGGAGTTCACTTCAAATTAACTTTACTTGACCGTTCGCGGAATTCACTTCAAATTAACTTTACTTGACCGTTCCTTGAGATCATTTCAAATTAACTTTACTTGACCGTTCCTTGAGATAATTTCAAATTTACTTTTTTGACTGATCCTCGATGTCACTTAAAATTATCCAGTTTTGTTATTTTACCTAGCGATGGTTAAAAGCCAGTTTTAGTGATTATTTGATCATGTTTAAACTATGCAGGAAGAATCTATATATCTTAAATAATCTATAGGTTAGGAGGAATGATTATATTAAATTTGGTTGTGATCCATTGTTTGTTGTTCTTGTGATTGATTAGCATATATTCACACAACCAACCAAACAAACATTAGTCACAGTGAGCTTTATATTGTTGATGAGAGAAATATGACTTGCTGCCTTTCTATGACACAAGGGTGACGGCTTTTCTTGAATTAAATTCTTATTACCATACTTAATGAAGTCATTCACATGAATGCATTGATTTGATATCTTCTTCTTCTTTTTCATTCTAAAACTGACACATCGGTGGTCTATAAACATATCAAATAAGAACAGCACAGTTCAAAATGTTAAATCAAAGAAACAAATTCAAATAGGTCCACGTATTTAATTTATTAATCACTGATTCTCACATTTTAGCAAACATTTCAATGTTTGCAAACTCTACTTATATAATTTACATCTTGCTAAATACATTATTGACTTATTGATATGTCATTTCATCCATTATTGACAGGTCATTTCATCCATTATTGACAGGTCATTTCATCCATTATTGACAGGTCATTTCATCCATTATTGACAGGTCATTTCGTCCATTATTGACAGCAACTAAATATGTTCTTAACAGCACACTGTATCCATTATTGACAGATCCCTACATCTGTTAATTAATGTCAATAGATATATTATTGAGAGGTCATTGCATACATTATAACAGCCAATACATCTATTATTCATTGCTTATTAAATCCATTACTGACAATCCTACCTCCCATACATCCATTATGATTGCATCTACAATCCATTATTGACAACATACATCTGTTTTGTAAACCCCATCCATCCACCAATGACAGCCCGCCTACATCCACTATGAACTACCCATAACTTCAGTTGTTGACAGGAATCATTTATTTATTTATTTATTTAGGCATTTTTATATAGCGCTTATCATAAAGCTCTAAGCGCTTTACAAATATTAAAACAAGTAAACTATCAGAACCAACATCTCACAAAAATTAGGTCATTAAAATTTAGTCATAAATTTTATCCAGTTTAAATGCTACTAGTTTAAACTGGTAACGCCAGGTTCATTATACTTAATAAATTTGACTTGTTAACTAATTACGCCACACTCGATATACGGTACTTAATAAATTTGACTTGTTAAAACTGTTGATGCCACATTCGGATGTCTGTCGAGACAACGCCTAATTGGCGGATATAATTAATTAGACACTAACCAATGGATGCCCACAGCCAAACAGAGCAACTACCTTGACATTAACGAACACACCATCACCAAAACTCATTTTTTTCCAAATCGCGTCTTGCTTAGATACTATATGTATATATACATATGCATATTTATGAAAAATATTTTTCGATGTACCTGGACGCCCTTCAGGTGCAACTCAATTATCATACACTACGTGATTATATATTTGAATCAAGCCTGGGTCACATGTTTGCAGGTGAGACTAAATATACATAAATACATTAATTATGTTCTAAATTCTATTCGAAAACAAGGAAAAGTGATTTAAAAGTGACACATTTTTATTGTGACATTTGAAATGAGTTTATTTCCATGACCAATATCATGGTTTTAAACATGAATATGTATTTATAGCTGTTATTAATTTTGTAACTTAAATAACATGCATACATCTCAATGGTCCATACAGTTCTGTTTTATTCATTGTTTCAATTTGACCTCATGGCTTCATGTAAAAGATAATTGTTAACGCATAAAAAAGCCCAAACTATCTATTGTTAAGTAAACAATATTTCAAGCAAATGTTTGAGTGAAGTTTAACGGGGATGAGGAAAGATGTGCGAATGTTGAATTGTTTTGTTGATTTGGGTTGTCTCTTTATAACTTAATGAGCCTGTGTTGTAGAGTAAGATCTTTAGTATAGTGCCACTCTGTTTTAGACAAGCTTTTTATGTTACTAAATGTGTTACTCATCATCTCACTATGAGACTTATATCAGCGTTTGGTTACATGTTTGTTTTATTTTTTTATGAGGTTGATTAAGAAGATTTGAAGACAATTTACCTTGCACCTTTTGTTAGCATGCTGCATCGTTATGAATGAAATGCTTTAAAGTAAAACAAAAATATACATAATTATAGTGGAGTATCGTGCCTTATTTTAAGCTGTCGATAACTTAAATTTACTCCCTACATCTATGGAAAAGTGTCAATGATTGGCTAAGGTTCCTTCTTAGCAGACAGGACATATGCAAATGATAGAAAGAAATATAGACGAAATAAAGACGTACGTTTTCTCCATTGCTAAGTCCAAGATTACAGACGTGAAAAAATAAAGTTAATAAAATTATTTAAAACATATATTATTTATAATGCTTTATTTTATGAATCCTCTACCTCAGTAACACTAATTTCATGACATTATAACGTGTAGACATAGTACATGACTAGGTCGTCATTTATATATGGATATAGAATTTTGTTTACTCCGTTGCAGACTGGGAATGAATTAGATAACGCGTCATTTAAGATTACTGTGGTGTGAATGTCTTAGTGAAAAGACTACAATTTTAGACCCTAGAGTTAAATGTACTAGCGTCCTGTTTTTGTCAAAATCAACTAAAAATGAAATCTTAGCTTATCCGATATAACCAAGTAAAATACAAAAATTTGAACACATTAATATGTCGTACATAAGTTAATTAATTAAACAAGACAAACTAAATATATTTAAATTTTTATAGACGAAAAGAATATTTCAAATATATTATCTCAAAATCTGTAGTTTGAGACTTAATTACTTTTAGCACCATGGACTTCGGATGCTTGTAAGCAGTCATGATGATGACTATTTTTATAGCACTTGTGTCTAGGGTATGTTAGCATGGGGGAAAAAAAACAATTCTATGCAAGATACGAATAATCCACTATTGCTACTAATTGTGACTAAAGTGGTGACTAATGAAGTATTATATGTATTAATTCAAAAATGCATGATCTATGATTTTATGCATAATAATTGCAATATTTCATACTTATTAAATGTATTATTTCATACACCTTAAACCTGGCAGAGAGTAAAGAAAATAACATGCTTTTATAAACTATTTTATTTTAACAACAACCTTTCATAAACTCGTTCACTTCCTGTCAATGTGTTGATAGGAAATATAAATTCCACACAAAAAAATGGCGATCACCTAAGTTATTAACTTGTCTTTATTTCTTGTCCTATTTTCATCTCCCCTAACTGCAAAGAAAGGCTCTTAGGCAAAAAGTTCATGTCTTTTTGTCGTGGTTCTTAATTCAAACTTTCACCTACCGTTTCCCAATATTTGGGAAAGTTTATTGCAAATATTTTTTTCAAGGGCAACAATTAATTTTAATTCCTAAATGTTTATTGTTGACACTTTAAAGGAATTTTATGAAACATTTTATTTTGCTTTGTTACAAAGACTTTTATAACAACAAATTTAATCCAACACTTGATCTTAAAAACTTGAAATTTGTGAACATTTGTTTTTGTTTTTCATTTGTTGTATAAAGTTAAAACTTTAATTTAATAACTTTAATAAAGGTTTATATGTTATAAAATATGCTAAACCAATGCTTGACACCTGGTGTTTGTGAGTATTGATGATGTACTTCACCTTCAATCGGTCCCTACATCTAGGGACATCAAAGACCATATAAACATTATTGTTGGTCCGTCGAGTATCGACGAGGACCATCGAGTCGTCTGATGACTGATGACTTGCGCGGGTGACTTTGTGAGGAAGAGTTGCGCGGCGTCTACCTCACTCTCTCGTCTGAGCCCACTATATCCAGTGGCAGGACTGTACGTCAGGACGACCAGTGATGGGTTCGGTTGCAGGAATTGTCATTGTTTGACACTTACGGGACTCCAGCTCCAGGTTTTGAATTCAGAGTTTCCTTCTCTTAGATGAGTTGCAGACCAAGGATAACGAGTCTCATCCACTCGGGGTGATGTTTATGCTTCGCTGGCCTTTGGCTGGACTTGAACACCAGACTGCCAACTTGAGATTTGCTCAGTTTAGACCATTCGGCCACCCATTCGCCCTAAAAATCAGCCATAATAATAATCAAAGCAAAGCCCTCTTAAATTCGGAGCCGTAGGATGTAAACATGTACAATATGAATGCCATGTTAAATGATGCATCATGAAAGGAATCCTTACAACCTCGCCTAGCAATAAAGTACCTATTTACACGGTGTTATTTTTTCGGATATCCTTCTCTGATCAAGGGATGGCGGTACCAGTGTCCATAGGCGAAAATAAGTGGCTGCAGATGGACATATATCCCTGGGCCCCAGCCTAGCTGGGGAGAAGAAGCAAGTTTTGCCTTAATAGTGTTAAATATTTGGCTAGTGGGCCTTATATTAACGCCCTTGCTAGTGGTATCAGAATAGGGTGCATGGGTTGATCCCCCAAGATGGCACCTTTTCTTAAAAATGCAGATGTGGCATTTTTTGACAATTGCATAGCTTGTATCGTAAAACAAAGAGCACCACACATATTTTGCAACCACTGGCGTGAATGATAGTAGCTAAGCCACTAGGCAGTGTAGCGATCTATACCAAATGTTACGATCATCTTTATCAGGAAGTAGGGTGCAAATTGAGGGCGACGATGAAACGTTATCGGTAGTCGAGTCTGGGGAGCCTGAATCCTAGAAATTAGTTTAATTATTTCAAAATAAGACATGTATATTTTATTACACTTGAATTTAATATGTCTACTATACTTCTTGAACTTGTACATTTTTTTTTAAAGTTATCGTAGAAGGCATTATCGCACCCAGGTCCAAACATAAATTAAATTCACTTCGTTTGTTGCGTGCCCCAGAATAATCATTTGGCTTAAGGTTATAATCAAGCCCATGCTGTAAGAATCAGGGAAGTGGTGCAGATTTTGAGGGTGTTATAGACAGCCGGACAAACTCAAATTGCAATGTTGCATTTTCGCGCATTTTTGAAGTTTTTGTTTATTTCAGACAATTTTGAAGTGACATTTAAAACTTTCTGGTGGGGAGGGGCCAACAATTAGCTCTAATAATAATCAAAAACATCTTAAATTCGCAGCCGCAGGACGTCAATTAAATTTACTCTAGTTGTGCAACACTTGAGAGAACTTTTTTGCTCCATTTTATTCTCGTCATATAAATCGTGATAGTAGCCAGAAAAACTTTTGATTAAAACAAAATACAAAATGCATTTTATGACATGTGTGAATTTAGTTTTGAAGCATTCTACACTTAATTGGGGATCAACGGAAGAGATCACAGCTTTACAAAAAAAATGTAGTTCTCACTTAACGTTAGAACCATCGTTTGAGCCCGTATCACCCCTATGCCTGCAGGGTGCTTTTAATAATTTCATTGGTTTATGGCAGTCATGGGGATTTTTCCTTACTGATCAACGTTATTTGCTGGCTACGGAGGTGGGGGTAGATAAACAAAACCGTTATTGACCTTGACCTGTTTGTGTTGGGCAAAAGTATATAATATACCAATATTATTGAAGTGGCTTTTATTTTTATATTTACGTTTTTTTAGTAATAGTTAATTAATAAATGAAAATAAACAAAATGACCTATTTCAAAATGATTCCATTACCAAAAAGCACTGCACATATTATTGAATATGCTGAACGCAAATGAAAAAAAAATTCTTATAATAATATGCTTATCTAAACATTTGTAAATTGACCAGAGTTATTTGTTAATTTGTTTAATCGTAAATTAATTACATAACAATTTTAAGAAGGCATGAGTTGTTTATAAAAGACATTATGTATGTATTAATGTGTGCTTTATATAGTTGAAATTGTAGGTTATATGAATTATGCATTTCTCAATATTCAGTAGACGGAATTTTTTATTTTGAATTTCAAACTACTATAATAGCAGTTGAAATTCGACATTGAAACTCAAGCTTAGCACTCACATGAATGGACTTGAATTTTTTATTTTTTTTTATTGATGTTTTCGTAATTCTAATGTATCGTGAGGTTGATTTTCCAATATTCTAGATAATTTACTTAAAATTTAACAATAATTGAGAAAGGACATTTTTGAAAAGAAATTAGTGTTGGTCTTTATATTTTAAATTAATACGTGTATTTATCAATAATTAAACACGTACTTGCTAATGTTTCGTGTATCTCAGTTACACGCGTCCGTTTGTACAGATCTGCCAATTTCTCACACGTGATCCTTTAGATCAGATCTGCACATTTTTCACACGTATGCGTCCTAACAGATCTGTCATTTATCTCACGCGTCCGTTCAAAGTGAAGTGTCTATTCCTTACACGAGTCTCTTCCAAAAGATCGGCCCATTTCTCACACGAGTCCCTTCCCACATAACTGCCCATTTCTCACAGGCAAGTTTAAGACTTAACAAAATTGTTGTTTTTTTTTTAAAACATTAAAACAAAGTGAAGGATCAAACTAAATATGATTCAGAAATTGGTATTATTTCAAAAACTTTCTCAATGGAAGCTAAGAAAAAAAACACTATTTGACCAAACTTCCTTCCGAACCAATTATCGTTTAATCAAACTTCGATTTATTCAAATTCCGTTCGATCGAAATTCCGTTTGACCAAACATCCGTTAGATCAAAACTCCCTTCTAATTTCCGTCGATCATTTTTCCTAGTAATCTTCTTTCGCTCAATTTTCCTGTAACCGCTTAATATTGCACACACTATATAATTAGCATTTAAAAGACTATTATTTAAATATGTTATTTCAGTCAATGATTTATTTTTTTTGTTTAGTTAACACGTGTATGTTTGCATGTAAATAGTGTATTCTGTATTAATAAAAAAAAAACAACATTAAAATATGAAAAACATACACAAACTAGACTCATATTTAAAACTTGTAATTTCTTGTTAAAATACATTAATAATTTGCTTGTACTTAATATATATTTTTCCATTGTAACATACACTAATAGTTTGTTACTCGACAATCAAATCTCCTACATTTGTCACTCTGCATACACAGCTATCAGTCAGATTAGTTTTATCTGTCACTATCTAACAGTTATTGCAACAAAAACCAGAATCTATTGTCTTGTTCTCTCTCTCATCTTGACTATGGAGCTCGCATCTGTCAGGTTTACCAAAACACTTTATATATGTCTGTTCTATATTAGCCTATACGTGTTCTATATTAGCATAATTCTGTTCTATATTAGCCTAAATATGTTCCATATTAGCCTATATCGGTTTTATATTAGCCTATATCTGTTCTATATTAGCATATATAAGTTCTATATTAACCTATATCTTTTCCAAACTTTTCGGAAATCTGCAAATGCATGCGATGCTCTCAACAGAACACATTCATAGATGGCCAGGGTACCAGTAAATAGTATACCGACAGAAAAACAAGTGGCGGACGTCTCATCAGAAGTTCTCGAAACGGACTGGTGAGTTGAAGTTGGATCTGATGAGGATATGTGAATGGGGACTAACAAAAACGATGGCTTGGAAAAGTGTAATGGATCTGATATTGTATGTCGGAGCCTTCCATTGCCTTAGTCCCCTTTATGTTGATGATGTTTGTCTGAAAAGAATGGAACATAGTGAACATTTTAGGTACACTTTATGTCTCATGAAACAAGAACAAAAACGTGTTGCGATAGTCTTACCAATTGGAATAGTACAACGTGATCATCAAACACGTGCCAGATTATGTATATTTTCCTATTGTAGAATATAATATTACAATGAAATCAGACGGATGAAAGATAATGCCAAGCCAAGCTTGCCTTTTAAATCATGGAGGTTAATGTGTCTTTTGTTCGTGGGTCTCTGACTGGCAACTTATTCAGACGACTAATTGACTGACTTCCCATCAAACTATCAAACTGAAACTTTGTAAGTAGACTCGATACCGATGACAAAACATTCTTTCAAGATTTTCAACCCCCATCCCAACCCCAAAAATATGTGTTTTCTGCTTTTCAAGATAAATATGAATGAAATATAATGGAACTGATTTCATGAAATGAAATTCCCGATTACAGCTATAAAAAAAATTAAAGGTTTATTTCACAAGTTTAAAAAATTGAGTGAAGGAAATATATAATTAATGTATGTGTAAAGGGAGAAAATTAAAACAAAATAAAAATATGTTGTATGAATAAAATAATAACATTTGTGACATAAGTTTGTTTTCATAACATTTGTGAAAAGATAATTTTTTTATTTATAAAAATTAACAATGTTAATAAAATATTACAAACATGATGTTTGATTTTGTTTTATTTTGCTCTTAAGCACTCTTTTGTAAACTAAGAGATGTATACACTAATTGAAATTAAAATAAAAATTTCAAAAATCTAAACCAAAAAATAAGACTATACCCCAGGTCACACCACCCTTTGATGTCAGAGGTTCTCAGTCACTAACAGGGCACACGCCGATTTTTTCCTTAAAAAAATATTCATTAAAAAGAAATGGAATACGGACAATTTTGTTATCAACCGGGATTGTCCCAGAATTCGCTCCTTACTTGTAAGGATGCAACGTAAAAATATGAATAGTTAACGAAACCAAGTACCACATTTTTTGAGTATTTAAAAAAAGTAAACTTTATTCGTGAACTTAATTTTATTTTAAAAAATTTAAAATACTATTAATATATTTACATTAAAATGTCTCCTCAATATTCATGGTTGTTATACCTCTGGCCAGTTTTACAAGAAACATTTTTTTTTTAAATAATATTTTTTAGATAAATACTAAATGGAAAACATTAAACAAATTACAATAATTTTAATTGCAGGATAACAAATAAGGGTTAATACTCTGTCACTTTATTTTAAGTTGATCTTATATTATAAAGGAAATAAAATATGTATGTATATATATACTGAACATGATAGCCTTAAAAATCTATTAAGAAATCGTATTCCCAATCATGGCCCGTGCAGCGATGGGAAATTGGTTCACTTTCGAACTTGTCCATGTATCGACATCACTTTTCTTAATTAGCCTGGTTTTTACCTAGGTGTAGTATATCTGTTATCTAGGAACGTATTTTATTGATTTATCTAACAAAAAAGTATATTTATTTTTTAGACAAACTTCTAGCATGTAAACAAACAATTTATTCATAGCTTCAGATTTTGTGTCCTACTTTCTTTTGGTGAATTATCCAGGCCATCATATTTTTACGGAGGGACTTTAAATGACTTGTAAAAGTTACAAAAAAATTACAAAATGTGCATAGGTCACGTGTCCAAGTCATGATACAATTACAGACTGACTGTTAAATGTAACGTCTCATAATAATTTTCTAAATTACATCACATATTCAATTTTCGTGTATCTTACTCTTATGTAAACATGATTCTTATAGCATACTTATGTAAACATGATTCCTATATAATACTTCTGTAAACATGATTCATATATCATATACTTACGAAAACATGATTCCCATTTAATACTTATGTAAAAATAATTTGCTATATCATGCTTAGGTAAACATGATGCCTCATGCCTATTTGAACTACTTGTTACAAACCTCTTCTTAGTTAATAGGTTTGTTGGCTTCGTTATCTAGGGGTTTATTATAAACACTTCACAAACTATAAATTCTTGTATAACATAAATTTATTCATCCAACTGAGTCTTCAACTGCCATTTCATTACTCAAAAGAACAACACTCTACCACCATCTACCATACTAATACGTCCCATCCCTTTCTACACAATACGTCACAAGATACTAACATGAAACAGATAAAACAACACACATAATCTCCAACCAACACGCAATCACACCATACACTCAAGTCCCTAACATTCCTCCCCCGCTTCCTTTGACATTAATTTGAAAAATTCATGTCACCCACAAATACATATCCCAAAAAATGTGTCAATAGACATCAAACAATTAACAAGAGTAAATACCAAATGTAAACCAATCTGGCAACATACATAAAATTGTTAGTACCACCTCCCAACTCAACAAAGTCAAACCCTTAAATACAATTTAATTCTAAGCAATTCCTGCTCCCAAACATAATATATCATCTTCACGTGTACATTATGAGAACAAAATTTCTCTCATCCAACTCGAACAATGGGGAAAAAAAATAGCCTCCTCCATGTAACTAAGGTACACTTTCACGGGAAAAAAAAATGTCAACACCGATAATCTTATGGACAGCCATTAATTGTCCAGCCAGTTAGTACACTTAGAGGGTGGTATATCCCTCTTGTCTGTCGTTTTCCAAAAAGCGTGCAAATTTCTCCCCCAGTTCACAACATTGTCTACAAACACTACTTGTCTCCCCTGGCTTAACAAGTCAGCCCCTACAAGCAATTTGAATAATACTTTACAAGGCAAATAGTTACACAAAAATTCAATATACATTGTCCAAAGCAAATGTTCACATAACCCAGTGAAACAAAATGTACAGTCCTCACCTCCCAACTCATGGCAACACACCTCCCAACTCATGGCAACACACCTCCCAACTCATGGCAACACCTCTCAACAAAACCAAAACCCTCAAAACATTCAAGGCGCTCCCGGCTTTCATGATATAATACATCAATTTTATAAAACACATCAAAAACAAAATCAAAACATCCCCCACCTAAACCCACATGACATAATTTATTATGAAAAACATTATTTCTATCCCTTGGTCCCACATCAGGACAAAAGGTCACGTCCTCCACGGACTCAACGTGACAACGGTCAACAACAAGACTGTTTGAGTCTAAACCAGACCCACTACTACACTGGCTCTCACACCTCGAGCAACCAGTGACACCACTAACTTCAGCGTGTGGACTACGACCCTCATAGCTCCATTTGAAGTCATTACCAATGACTTCAACTTTGTTCACCTTATGTCCCCCTCTCGGGACTGCCCTTGACAAGTTCACGACCTCCACGTCGTGCTCACCGTAACTTGTCCAGGTTCTGACACATTCAAAACATTCAAACTCACAACACACACTTTTGTCGCTCACAAAACCAACAACTGCCTCTTTCACCAAAACAACATCCCTTTCCAGCAAAAAATCAAAAACTCCCAGTTGTATAATAACCGACTCTTGTACATTATCATACGCACAAGCTGAATCAAAATAAAAAATCCCACTTTCATCACCAAGTGCTACGTCAGAATCATCCTGTTCATCAGGACAGCCAACATCACCAAAGTGTGGAACATCACTAACACTATTACTAACGTGTGGAACATCCATACCAAAATCACCACGTGAAGTTATATCCCTGTGGACACCCGTACCAAAAAACTCTATTTCGCTTTGTACCTCTACATCGTGTGCTTCAACTATGCTGACCTCCTCCCTCGAAACTAAAAAAAGAACTCCTCGCCCCAACACTCAGTTATGCTTGCCCTCATTTCATCGGGATAGTTGATCTCTTCCAGAAAATCTGACATTTTCTCAGTGACCTCTTTTTCCTCTGCTAACAAAATAATACATTCCTTATCATTGTCCCAAGTTTCTAATTTCTCCAACGGAACAATCCCCCTCTTTTCTGCCCCTGTGTCTTCAAAATATTCTTCTACTATTCCTAACTGAAAAAATTCCCATTCATCATTTCTCCTATTGTCCCCCTTCTCAGTTTTATTTTTATTATCTGCCAGCTCTACCCACGACTTGCTCTCCTTGCACCATCTCTGGACATCCCCTCTACTATTGACCTCATCTATTTTTTTTTTCCTTCTGTCATGTAAACCCTATCCTCTCTTTCCCCTTCTGACCAGTCCTTTCTATCGTACGGATCTAAACAATTTATACTAACTACCCCGTCTAATCTATTCTCTTCAACTAAGTCAGTACTCTTCTGTTCTATCTCCTTTTCCTTGCCTAACGAAATACCTTTACGGTCCTCAACTTCTACTAAAGACTCCCCAGTTTCTTTAACGTTATTTCTACCTATCCTAACCACAGGTCTCCCAGCCCTTTCTTCTTCTCTACACCATGCCTCAAACTCAGCCTCTTGCTTCTTTATTAGGTTCCTTTTCCACTCTCGTTTTTCCCGTGCTATTTTCTCTTCTAGCTCGGCTCGCCGTCTATCAAGTTCTGCCATTGCTAACTCGTGAGCATGTTGTTTATGACGTTCCCATTCTTCCCTCTCCCTAGCTCTAACGCGTTCCCGTTCTTCCCTCTCTAGCTGATGTTTCCTTTTTTCTACCCACCGAGTAATGGCTTCCCCCTTATAACCTATTATTTCCGCCTCCTCCCTAAATTCTAATATTAGTTCATCTAAATCCATGTAGGATAATCACTAAAGTATCCTATAGCAGTAACAAAATCAAAATATGTCAAATAACCATTAAAGTACCCTATAGCAGTACCAAAAAAAAAATAAAAAAAATACATCAACACTATGCAACAACAAATATCTAAATTAAACTAATCACCCGGTCTTGTCCTTGATCTTGGGTCCCAGACGTAGCTGACTTGCGTAGGCGTACAACCGCAGTAGGGTACATTCACACGGGTACAGCACTAGTGTCACAGCGTTACAGCAGTGTCGGCAACAAGCAGGGTAAGGCGACCAACATGGTATAGTACCCAGCAGGATAAGGCAACCATACTGGATACGGCAGCCACAGGATACGGCAGGCCACAGGATACGGCAACATCACAGGATACGGCCACCACAGGATACGGCAACCACAGGATACGGCAACCACACAGGATACGGCAAGCACACAGGATACGGAAACCACACAGGATACGGCAACACGGGGTACGGCAACCATCAGAGTTGGCAACCAGCAGGGTTGGCAACAGCAGGGTGGGGCGGCCAGCAGGGTGGGCGGCCAGCAGGATACGGCAACCACGCAGAATACGACAACCACACAGGATACGACAACCACACAGCACAGCAGCATACGATGGTCGCTGGATACAGGCCCAGTGGGATACAGGCCAGGCAGAAGCCTAACGTCAAACCAGGATACAGTAGAGCAGCATGTGGTAGTCGCAGGATGCAGGTTTAGCAGGATTCAAACCCAGCGGAACACAGGACCAGCAGCACACATATACATTTTTTGCAGTCACAATGGGCGCCCAATCCCGGACAAGCCCCCAAATGTTACAAACCTCTTCTTAGTTAATAGGTTCGTTTGCTTCGTTATCTAGGGGTTTATTATAAACACTTCACAAACTACAAATTCTTGTATAAAATATCTTTAGTCATCCAACTAAGTCTTCAACTGCCATTTTCGTACTCCAAAGTACAACACTCCACAGCCATCTACAATAATAATACGTCACATCCCTTTCTACACAATACGTCACAAGATACTAAGAATAACAGATAAAACAACACACATAATCTCAAACCAACACGCAATCACACTATACACTCAAGTCCCTAACAGATATGACTAATTCTTTGCAGCTCTAGAAAAAAAATCGCCTTGCAAGCATGATGATGTGATTTTACATTGTTAGATAACTAAGTAGAGACCCTGGTTTCGCACTATTGTTTGGGCAAACTCAATCTCTATACCTAAGAGATTAAGAGTATGTTTGTTATTTATATATTTTAGCGTTTAAGCGGTAGCAAAGGGGATCAGCTCAGTCTTTTTATCGTTCAATTTAAGCCTTTTTATAGTCATCCAGTGCTTAACTGACTCCTTTGTCTTTTTTGTCATATTAAGAAGCTGAGGAAACTGAGAGGGTATCACATATTTATGGAGTTGTGTATCATCGCAAACATGTGATATAGCTTGTCAAACTGCTTGAACACTGCACCCAGGGGCAGAACGCAAATAGTGAAAAGCACAGGGCCAAGGACTGAACCCTGGGGTACTACGAATTCGATGAGAGATTGCTTAGAGGTCAAGCAGTTTGCAACAACATGTTTGGGTCCGATTTTTGACAAACGTGCGGAACGTTTTCTGGACGTATCAGTAAATCCGAACGTATTTTTCTGACGGTGGTGAAGTATGCCGTGGTCAAGCGTATAGAATATAGCTGATAGATCAAGTATATGATTCGAAAAGTTCGTTATAAAGAACTCGTTGAGCTTGCCCAGTCGGCCTAAAGATGTCTGGCTAGCATTGAAGTTGCGTAAATAAACAAAACAAATTAAACAATTGAATTTAAAAAATTAAAATATTTAAATATACAATATCCAAAAACGTGTGTTCATTAACAAACATCTAATATCTTCATGACTGCTCTTAGATGGGATGAATTGTTTTGATTAATTAATCTCAAATTGAGCAACAAGTGTCACATTTTAAGTGGGTCCTTAAAATATCAAAGAAGAGAAAGAAGAAGAGTTTTGTTGAAATAGTCAATCGTAGATGTAAACGAGAGAGAGGGGGTTGGGGGGTGGGCATTATCGGCTTTAAATAAAGCAACCTCGTTACAGTGCACGATTAATTAAAAGAAAGATTTGTCTTTCTTAACCCGGTGAAGGAAAGAAATTATGAAAACTGCTAACTTATCAACGGCACTATTTTGAATGTTTGCTTGGCTGCTTGGCATAGGTGAACTTATCATTCATTTTATATGTTGCATCCCTATATGAAGGGATCGAATTTGAAAGAAATGCTGTGTTAATTCTGTTAACGACTAGTTAGTTAAGCTTTTGAATTAAAATTAAATTTATTTTATAAACGTTATCTCATTGTTTACTACAAACAACATAAGAAAATGAGAAACAATACATTTTCTTTTAGGGACAGACGTTTTACATTTTTTTTTTTAATATTTTTATTTTAATAACCTCTTTACAAATTAAAATATGTCCCACAAAATCTAGGATATATATCTCTCTATACATACATATATAAAACATCAACAAGTATTTCCCTTTTAAACAATTTGTTTCTTTTCTATTTCCATATTTGTTTAATATAACATAGACAGCTGGTGTGGCCTGCTCATTTTTCACATGGACACTTGTGTGTGGCCTGCTACATGGACAACTGTGTGTGCTCTGCTCATTTTTTACACGGACAGCTGTATGTGACCTGCTCATTTCTCAGGTGAACAGCTGTGTGTGGCCAGATCATTTCTCACATTGACAGCTATGTGTTGCCTGCTTGTTTCTCAAATGGACAGCTGTGTGTGGCCTGCTAATATGGATAGCTCTGTTTTGCCTGCTCATTTCTTACATGGACAGCTGAGTGTAGCCTGCCCATTTCTCACATGGACAGCTGTGTGTAGCCTGCTCACTTAGACATCTGTGTGTGGCCTGCTCACATGCGCAGCGGTGTTTGCTCTGCTCATTTCTCACATGGACATGTTGTGTGTGGCCTGCTTACAGGGACAGCTGTGTTTGATCTGCTCATTTTTCACATTGGCAGCTGTGTCTGGCCGGCTCATTTCTCAGATGGACAGCTGTGTTTAGCTTGCTCATTTATCACATGGACAGCTGTGTGTGGCCTGCTCATTTATCACATGGCAGCTGTGTCTGGCCGGCTCATTTTTCACATGTACAGCTGTGTGTGGCCTGCTCATTTATCACATGGACATCTGTGTGTGGCCTGCTCATTTCTCACATGGACAGCTGTGTTTGGCTTGCTAATTTATCACATGGACAGCTGTGTCTGGCCTGCTCATTTCTCACATGGACAGCTGTGTTTGGCTTGCTCATTTCTCATATGGACAGCTGTGTTTGGCTTGCTAATTTCTCACATGGACAGCTGTGTCTGGCCTGCTCATTTATCACATGGACAGCTGTGTCTGGCCTGCTCATTTCTCACATGGACAGCTGTATTTGGCTTGCTAATTTCTCACATGGACAGCTGTGTGTGGCCTGCTCATTTCTCACATGTACAGCTGTGTGTGGCCTGCTCATTTATCACATGGACAGCTGTGTGTGGCCTGCTAATTTTTCACATGGACAGCTGTGTGTGACCTGCTTATTTCTCACATGGACAGCTGTGTTTGGCTTGCTCATTTCTCACATGGACAGCTGTGTTTGGCTTGCTAATTTCTCACATGGACAGCTGTGTGTGGCCTGCTCATTTATCACATGGACAGCTGTGTCTGGCCTGCTCATTTCTCACATGGACAGCTGTGTTTGGCTTGCTTATTTCTCACATGGGCAGCTGTGTTTGGCTTGCTTATTTCTCACATGTACAGCTGTGTGTGGCCTGCTCATTTATCACATGGACATCTGTGTGTGGCCTGCTCATTTCTCACATGTACAGCTGTGTGTGGCCTGCTCATTTATCACATGGACAGCTGTGTGTGGCCTGCTCATTTCTCACATGGACAGCTGTGTTTGGCTTGCTCATTTCTCACATGGACAGCTGTGTGTGGCCTGCTCATTTATCACATGGACAGCTGTGTCTGGCCTGCTCATTTATCACATGGACAGCTGTGTGTGGCCTGCTCATTTATCACATGGACATCTGTGTGTGGCCTGCTCATTTCTCACATGGACAGCTGTGTCTGGCCTGCTCATTTATCACATGGACAGCTGTGTCTGGCCTGCTCATTTCTCACATGGACAGCTGTGTTTGGCTTGCTAATTTCTCACATGGACAGCTGTGTGTGGCCTGCTCATTTATCACATGGACAGCTGTGTCTGGCCTGCTCATTTCTCACATGGACAGCTGTGTTTGGCTTGCTTATTTCTCACATGGGCAGCTGTGTTTGGCTTGCTTATTTCTCACATGTACAGCTGTGTGTGGCCTGCTCATTTATCACATGGACATCTGTGTGTGGCCTGCTCATTTCTCACATGGACAGCTGTGTCTGGCCTGCTCATTTATCACATGGACAGCTGTCTGTGGCCTGCTGATTTTTCAAATGGACAGCTGTGTGTGACCTGCTTATTTCTCACATGTTGGACAGCTGTGTGTGGCCTCTTTACATGGACATCTGTGTGTGGCCTGGTCATTTCTCACATGGACAGCTGTGTGTGGCCTGCTTACATGGACAGCTGTTTGTTGCCTGCTAACTCTAAGATAAACCTTCTCATTTAGTCAAGTACGCACCAGACGGTTAAAAAAACAAAATGTGTACATAAAAAGTACTTCAGGGACATAATAAAAACACACACATTTTATTTATTTGAGTGGCATTGTAATGACTGCCGGGTACTAATTTTTTATTAAATAAAAATATGTAACACATTAGACGTAGTTTCTCATAAAAAATTAGCTAAGTACACGCGCTTTGAATTGGATATACATTTTTTTAGAAAGAATGGTAACAAATTATCAAGTATCCGCATATTCCGGAGACTATACAGAGTAGCGCTATTTATAGAACTAATTGTTGTTGGACTTCCTACTACTTTGAAACAACCACGTCACTGCAATAATTATTAGTAGCTGAGTTAGAAGAAATGGACACTTCAACATAAAATGTGGAAATAGTGGACTTTATTTTAATTGACGATTGACATAATCCTAACCCATTGTCTGGCTTTTGAATGTTATATGTAACGAATCACTTAATCTTTCTGTGGGCAAGTTTTCGAAGTCCCAATTTCCCAGTTATTGTATGATATGTACAACTACCGTTTTAATCTTTCTATAGACAAGTCGTTGAACTGCTTTGTCCGCACCGCTGTCATTTTTCTATTACGCCAACTATGTCCATCTCGTAAATGTAGATCAGCCCTGACACTGGAAGAGTTTAACTGTGAAATATATAAATATAAAAGAAATAGACAATTTAGTGGCAGAAATACTTTCTCGTTTAGCTTGAGAATGATCAACTTTATGTGAAGTCAGTTTGTAATTAGACCATCTAATTCTCCTTAAAATCTTAAATGTATTCATCTCATTTGTTTCATATTAAGCATGTGATATAATTAGCTCACTTACTTTATATGATGTCTGCAATGTAATTAGCTCATCTACTTCATCTGAATAATGCCATTGCATTAGCTCATCTACTTCATTTGATATATGTAATCTAATTAGTGCATCCACTTCATATGACGTCTGTAATTTAATTAGTTCATCTACTTCATTAAACGTATGCAATATACTTATTTTATCTTCTTCATATAACGTATGCAATGTAATTATTTGATCTACTGTATATGGCGTATGTAATGTATTTTTTTACCTACTTCATATGACGTATGTAAAGTAATTAGCTCATCTACTTCATATGATGTGTGTAAAGAAAATAGTTCATCTATTTCAAATGAAGTATGCAATGAAATGATTTTCTCTCCTTCATACGACAAATGCAATGTAATTAGCTCAAATACTTAATTTTACGTATGCAATGTAGTTAGCTAATCTATTTCATATAATGCATGTAATATAATTAGCTCATCTACTTCATACAAAAGCTGTAATGTAATGAGTTCGTATTATCGACTATACTTTGCACTGGGATATTCATAACGGCAGTCGGAAATGAATATCTAGCAAAATGCCTTACAATGAATTCTTCTTTGTACTTGGATGACCTTGGTCTGTTCATTGCTTTACCTGAAAAGTAGTTTAAAGGTGAAACCAAGTTTTAAACACTATATTACTATACTTCAGCCACTGGTAAGATAACAAATGATGCATTTCAAAACAGTGATATAAAAATTATATTTCTATACGGAGAGACATGTATATGGGAAAGAGCTAGAGGGTAGACAGTGGGATAAAGGACAGAATCATGGCGTTGGATGAAAAAAAGAATCGAATTTGATTATGTTGTGTTTTATATTTTCAAATATTATAAGAAATTAATGTAAATTTTACTGTTAACAGTTATATAGATCACAATGTGCTAGGCTTACCGTAACGCCAAAAATTCTTACAAACGAGCGTACATATTTTCTAATAGTTTTTGGAAATCTAATAAATTTTAATGCGCCAAAAGGATATACATACTTTTATTTTAGTAAAGGTTTCTGTATAATTATTATAATTGCTAATATGTATAAAGTAATAACTAAGGACAAATTTTAAAACGTAATGATATTTAGGTTTCTAAAGTTTTGAGAAGTGTTAATCGGCAATATATGATAAGTGAATCCTACACACTTTCACGCTCCTACATAACTTTTCCCCTTCTTAACATGACCTTAAAACATCCAGTGTACATTTTCACTAATTATATACCTTTTGTCACTAAAGAAATTACATGAGTGACAATTAATACGCTAGACATATACTTTATAGATTTACCCCTTTTTGTGCCCTTGAATTACATCATTTTTCTGTCAATTTTAAAAACAAATCTAATCTTAAATTTACAACAAAACTTTATATCAATTAATTTTTTTCAAACTTTTTTAATAATAATGATTTTTTTTTTAAATGTATTTAATTATGTTAAACAGAAAAAAAATACGATCAGAAATATTTAAATTTTAATTGAATTTTTTTTTTTTTACATTATTTAGTGAAAAATCATATTTTCATAATAGTTATTGTAAATTATAGTTGCATATTGTGTTCAATGATAACTATACTTATAACTCTTCAATATGTTATATAAATCTATTGTATAATTTTTTTTTTATATAAAGATATTTGTCTCTCATTATTTTGTTTACATTATATTTAATTTGTAATTTCAATCCAAAAAGGATTTCTAATGTAAAATTTGTATTATTATTTGTACACAATTGAACTCAAATGAGCATCCATACATGTAAAAACTTATTAACTCACGAGCACAGTCATAAATGTCAACACCAGGGAACTCACAAATAAAGCTGTAAATTACAACATTAGAAAACTCAAACGGACAGTTATGCATATCAACACAAATGAACTCAAGAGCACACCAGTAACATAAACATTGCAAATCCCATCTACATGCATAGGAGCCAAAATGATCAATAAATTGATCGTAGGCCCTTAAGATATAGAAGAAGAAGAACTATTAAGTAAATATGATTTTTCAGTAAATAATTAAAAAATACAATTCAATTAAAATTTAAATATTTCTGATGGTATTTTTTTTTCTTTTTCACATAAATAAATACATTTTTAAAAAAATCATTATTATTAAAAAAGTTTGAAAAAAAAAATTAAAACTGGAGCTACCTTCTTACCAATTTATAATATTAATTAAATTATAATGTACTTTTCTGTTTATTAATTCATGTTTCAGTACTTATGAGGTTTCTTGTTTGCAAAAGATGAGACATTTTCATTTTTAATATTTAATTAAGAAAAAGTATAATAGGATTATGATATGATTCTAAGGAGCTACGTGTCGCTTATGAAGTAGGAGCCTCCGTGCTTTTAAAGCAAATTATGGGCATTTAGTTAACATTTTTTTTTTTTTAATTCAAAATAATTTAATACATAAAACGAAAATAATGACAGGCAAATTTTCTGAAGTTTGAACTAAACAAAATGTTAACATTATAATAGAGTGTACTAAATTAAACATTTGTGTAAATTACTAATTTTTTAACAAGTCTAAATGAGTTGGAATGATACACTATGAATGTATTATTTGTCATAATATTTGTTAACATATGTTTTGAATTATGTTTTGTATTTTAAATCTAAAAAGTTTTTCTAATGTAATGTCTGTGTAATTATGTTTGTGGAAAAAAGCCTTAAGTCTGTGGTGCCATACATGTTTTCTGTATTGTGAAAGTAATATCAGACTTATTGTGTGTTGTTTCTTGTTTATTGATGCTGGTATTGTGTTTAGTGTTATAGCTCTGTCTATATCTACTGGGTGAACTGTACCTGCTTGTATGATTTGTTTAAGTGTAGATTTAGTCTGCAATATTGTGTTGCATGTCAAATATAAATGTTGTTCTGTCTCATCAGCCCCTGTCCTGCAGAGTGGACATTCCATGTGCCTAACCCTGTCCTTATATGGTCTTGATGATACTGGTGTCATGTTGTATATGAGTCTATATGTTATTTCTTTGTCTTTATTTTCGATTTCTTTAATGTGTGTATTTTTAAATGTATTCCTTTTATATTACACTCACATACAAATGGTTAAACATTGGTTAGGCATTATAGAAAAGAAATATATTAACTTTAAGATATTAAATTTCAACTTTCTTAGAAATAAAATTAGAGCTTAATTCAAATAATTCAACTGTATGAAAAAAAGTGAATACAATTTTTTTACTTATTTCATAAATATTAATTTTTTAACAAATATTTAATAAAAAAAACATTTTTTATTGAAATTATTTTATTATATAACAAAGAAATATACAAATAGTATATCCTTATTTGCACTGAAATAAAATTTAAGTCAGCATTTGTTATTTTAGTGTGAACAATTTATATTTATTTTTTTTTTAAATACATAAGCATTCAACCATTTTTCAGGGCAGAAATTTGTCTCTGAAGTTTTGCGGGACATTTATTTTTTATACTTTTTTGAAAAATCATACATTTTTGAAATATAAATTAATATTATTATTTTTTTTTAATTGCAATAGACAACTTGGTTTGTCAAAACAACGCTGCATGTTTAGCTACTGAGATTTGGGACATCATAATCGACTGTTTTACTTTCATACATTTTAATACTCAAAACTAATTATTTAAAAAAAAATAATTATATCATTTTAATCATGTCGATCATGTCTTTTAGCTATTGATTGGTAGTTCATTTTAAATTGTCATTAAATATATCTCTTTGCCATGAGACTAAAAGCCAGTCACTTATTGGCCATTCTGTGATTTAATTGTCTTACTAATTCATTTTAATTTAAAGATGGCTGAATTAAGTTAAATATAGCATCCAGACACGAGCAGGCCATAACTCATACGAGAATCTTCCACCAGCATATTAATTAAACTACAGAGACATAATTCCCTGTTATGGAATGACCAGCTAGATAAAAACTTGTAGACCATTATTTCCAAGAACACTTTCAGTACAGAAGTATTATGTGAAAAGTAAAAGAAAAACATAGACGTATTTTTTAAAACACTTGATACATGTCTATTTGTCTAATCGTTATGTTCTTGTTTGCTGCTGATTGGGATTCTACGATTCACAATTTTACAATTTTCTTCTTTTGGACATACAGAATGTCAAATTTTGAAATCATAGTTTTCAATCCTGGCACCAATGTTTATCTTCACCCAACACAGCCATACTTGTAACACACTTACAGACAACAACACAACCATACGTGTAACACATTTAAGAAAACTCAAACAGCCATACTTGGTCCTCCCTTAACAACAACAATACAGTCATACTTAGTCCACATTTAAAAACAACTACACAGGTTTAATTGGTCCACACTTAAGAACAACAACACATTCATACTTAATCCACACTTGAGAACAGCAAAATAGTCATACTTGATCTAAACTTAAAAACAACACCTTATCCATACTTAGTCCACACTTAAGAACAACAAAATAGAAACACTTAATCCGCACGTAAAAACAACAAACCAGCCATATTTCGTCGACACAAATGATAAACAACAAAGCATTATTTGGTCAAAATATACAACAATCAATGTTCAATAAATGTACATTTTTAAGTATCGAAATGACTGGCAGGTCAAACAGGGTTTTCTACAAAATCGCCAATATACTAACTCTTTACTCAGGTAACTCTCATCTCTCTGATTAGTCAGAATTTGCACCTTTAATCATATCATGAAAAGAACTAAACGAACTAGCCTTACCAATATAGCCCTTATGAAACGACCAATCACAACTAACCCCACAAAACATATCGTCAACTGAAACTAAAGTTACTCCACAAATATACAATCACTGTGCCAAATCCAGTTCATTATATCCATCCTCCCTCTTGTTCATGTATATAACTTAAAGTAGCAGCGTCATACCTAAAAAATTGTAGATTCAATGTGTGTCTAGATCTATTAGACCTTTTCTAGGAAACTTTTCACTGCTCTTGTGGAGAAGAAAATAGTCCCCTAAAAAAACTGATACTGTCATGTGGGTTTTCAAATGCTCAAGCTTGATGGAAGAGCTTTGAAATTTAAGGTTACATACATTAACGTAAGTTATTCATACAAGAAAAAAATAATAATAATTTGGATAAAGAAATACCTTGTCCTTTTTCAAATTTTTGTTCCAACTTTGTATTGTTTAGTCAGGCAATTCTTAAGTCCAAGTTGGTAGGCATGGTTTGCTCAGTTAGACAATTAGGGTAAAGGTAAGACTGTCTAGTAAAAATTGTTTTTTGAGTCAGACAATTATAGTAAACTTAAGCCAATGTGGGTACAATTTGTTGTTGCAGGTAGACATTATGTTAACCTTATGTTGGTACTAATGGTTTGTTTTCTTTTGTTTTGATTTTTTATGGTAAATAAAGAAATAAAGTAACATTTTGCCCTTAATTCACATTAAATATAAATATTATTTTATCACATATTTTTTAAGTATGTTAAATATTATGTATCTTTCTTTAATTCTTTTTTTTTCATTAATTTTTTTAACAATTTTTTTAAATTGCCTTTTAAGTTCCTTCTTTTGCATTATATTTCTTTCATTCTCTAGTGTTTAAAAAATAAATATTTTCCTCCCTTTTTTATTTCTTTCAAAATTGTATTTCTGTTATTTCGTTCACTTTATAGTTTAATGCTATAAATAGAATGACACATTTATGGAAAAAAAACAATTATCAACATAAAACAATTTAAAATGAATAGCACGATTTTTTGGGGGGTTCAAATTTCAAATGATAACTAGTTTAATAATTTAAATTGTCAACGAATTAATGCATGGGTTTATGGTGAGGAAAGCTCTTGCTCATTGTCAAGGCCAAGGTCAACATTGCTGATACCATGAGCTAGACTAAATAGTTTAATTCACGTATATGTTCCTATACGATTCATCCGATCGCGGAAAATCTTTGTTGAGTCGTGTGCATGTCTGCAAAGGTTTCTAAATTCATAAACTCATTTTACAATATTCCTTTTGGGGCCGGGGCACAAAATATTTTTGTTTTCGTTTATGAGTTATATAAATATAATTTCTAACAGATCTAATGCATGTGTCGATCAATCACTAGAAGTGCATGGTCTATATTGAGACAATCCACGCTTTTCATATGTACATCTGCTTGGTGTCTGCTCAACAAATCTTCTTATTTATGTGTGCATACACCAAACAAAAAATTAAAAACTACAGTTTTATAAACATTATTTCAAAAAACCTAATTAATACATAAACACATCTTCTTTCTTTGAGCGGCAATGTATCGCATGTCAGATTGCCGCTCCTTAAAAGAAAATGACAAATGTGACACACGGTTAGGAAGTATTTTGGGGGGGGGGGTGGTGGCTTTAAATACTTTATTTTAACGGTTAAGAATATTAGGCTTTTTGTCAGTTAATTGCAATCCCTAATGGTCGGGTTCAAATTTAAGTGTAATACCACTTATAAAATAAAAAATAAAAACTACAGTTTTATAAACATTATTTCAAAAAACCTAAATAAAACCTAAACCCATCTTCTTTCTTTGAGCGGCAATGTATCGCATGTCAGATTGCCGCTCCTTAAAAGAAAATGACAAATGTGACACACGGTTAGGAAGTATTTTGGGGGGGGGGGGTGGTGGCTTTAAATACTTTATTTTAACGGTTAAGAATATTAGGCTTTCTGTCAGTTAATTGCAATCCCTAATGGTCGGGTTCAAATTTAAGTGTAATACCACTTATAAAAATAATTCGACTTTTGATCTACAATGTCGAAAAAACACGATGGTTAGGCATATTTTGTATTATATATACGTAACTTACATTTAACACTTCATAGTTTCGAAAAAATTGCCAATCATATATAAATAAAAAAAATGTTTATATGTCTGTGGGCTAATTGATTATAGTTCTTTGAATATTTTTTTTTTAAAAATTACCTATTTATTTCAAAAATATATTAACACCTCTAGCATGATACTCAATTGTGTGTGATTAAACTGTGAACATCACAAAATCAATTTCTTCCCCTGCAAAAGAAAATGTTTTTCATACTTTCCAAAACAAAAACTCATAAATACTGAAAGATGGATTGATATAATAGAAAAGTTGATTATTTAGTAATTAATATTTCAAATGGGTATTAAGGCAGCTCCAGCTGTCAGTGAAATTTTACATTTTGTTTAAACTTTTTTGTTTTAATTAATTATGTATAAAAAAAATAATTAAAAATACAAATTACAATAACATTTTTTTTAAACTTTTAAGTAAATTGTTTTTTTACATCATTTACTATAAAATAATATCTACATAATAGCTAGTGTAAATTATAGTTAGATAGTGTGTGCCAAAGTTATCTACAGTTATAACTATTTAACATTTTATTTAAATCTAGTGTAATTATTATTTTTTAAAATAAAGTTATTCTTCTGTCATTAGGTTTTATACATTATATTTTGTATTATAAATCTAAAAAGTTTTTCTTATGTAATATTTAAGTGTTATCATATTTTTACATAATTGAACTCACAAGGGAATTCATAAATCTAAAAACTTATTAACACAAGGGGGCAAACATAAAGGTCTACACCAGTGAACTCACAAGGACAGCTATAGATGTCCGCACCAGTGAACTCAAAAGAACAGACATACATGTTAACACCAATGCACTGACAATGACAGGTATAAATGTCCGCACCAGTGAACTCACAAAGAAATTAATAAGTGTCAACACGGTGAACTCAAGGACGTCCATAAACGTCAATACAGGGGAACTCCAAAGATTGTTCGCAAATGTCACGCCAGCGGATTCACACAAAAAAGACATATATAGCAAAATCAGTGAACTCATATGGAAAGCCATCAATGTAAACACCAGTGAACTTATAAGGCAAGCCATCAATGTCAACACCAGTGAACTTATAAGGCAAGCCATCAATGTCAACACCAGTGAACTTATAAGGCAAGCCATCAATGTCAACACCAGTGAACTTATAAGGAAAACCATCAATCTCAACACCAGTGAACTTATAAGGCAAGCCATCAATGTCAACGCCAGTGAACTTATAAGGCAAGCCATCAATGTCAACACCAGTGAACTTATAAGGCAAGCCATCAATGTCAACACCAGTGAACTTATAAGGCAAGCCATCAATGTCAACTCAACACCAGTGAACTTATAAGGCAAGCCATCAATGTCAACACCAGTGAACTTATAAGGCAAGCCAACAATGTCAACACCAGTGAACTTATAGGGCAAGCCAACAATGTCAACACCAGTGAACTTATAAGGCAAGCCATCAATGTCAAAACCAGTGAACTTATAAGGCAAGCCATCAATGTCAACACCAGTGAACTTATAAGGCAAGCCATCAATGTCAACACCAGTGAACTTATAAGGAAAGCCATCAATGTCAACACAAGTGAAATCTTATGACGCCCAGAAATTGTCATCACAGCTATGTCTATAAGTGCAAGGATTAAACAACAGTGAAACAACATAGGTCAGCATAAACCAGGAATATCAGAGACGGCAATGTATAGAGGCACATAAATTAAACTATGTAAACAATCCTAAAGAATACATTAAATATGTATTGAAATTATATTTAATCTGTATGAAATAATACATTTAATGTGTGTTGAAAAATACATTTAGGATGTATGAAAAAATAGTTAACCTGCATGAAATAATTATTTTAATAAGTATGAAAGAATGCAATTAAAATTCATGGCATTATACAGAATATATGTCTCAAGTAATGCATGCAATACTTCAAAAGTCACTAGTCACAATTGTCGTCACAGTTTGTAGTAATACTGGTTTGTTCAGTATCTTGCATTTAATCGTTTTTCTCCAGGATAAAATAGCATGGACACAAGCGCTATAAAGTACTCAGTCATCTCCATCATAATTATCATCATGGCTTCTCACAATCATACGAAGACCTTAGTGATAAAAGAATGTAAGTCACAAAGTACACATTTTGAGATAATCAAGTTAAACTTTTCTTTTCGTCTATAAAATGTGAATATATTCATTTTGTAGTGTTCAATAAACGAAATTTACGTGTTAAAATCTCTGCATTATACTTTGATATACCTTATAAGCAAAAGTCAGATTTTTTGTTGATTTTGACAAAAATGTGACTTAAGCACATTTAGCACTAAGGTCTAATAATACAGTCATTTCACGATAACATGCACAACACAGTAACCTCAAATGACGCGGTCTCTAAGGAAGTCCCAGTCAGCAGTGGATTAAAACAAGGTAATATACTAGAGTACAGCGGTCTTCTCCATTTTTTTCTTGGTACGTCTTTAATATTCCTTCAGGGACTGTGTAGACGGATTGTACATCCTTACAATTTCTGATTGTAGACTATTCAATATCGCCCACCTTCATGCAAAGTACATTGTAAATAGAAGTACTACTTATTGGTAAACTACTTTTCACTGACAAAGGTGTTTTTTTTTTATATCTATCAGAAGAAGGACATTGAAATCAAAATTTTGAGACTCACACATTAATATTTCCCATGTCGTCACAAGCATCGCCTCTTAACATTTGAGAAAAATATAGTTTTGAAAAACAGAACAATCAAATTTGAAGTAAAGTATATTATGTTAATATAACTATAACGTAATGTTGTTTAATACATCTACCTCTGGACATTTAAATGCTTTGCCTTTTTTTTCTTTTCTTTTATTGTTGTATTTATTTTAACAAGTCAGGGATAGGGAGGGATTACATTGAGTTTACCGCATCGGGTGAAACCAACCCTAGCTACGCCACTGCTATTACGCAATCAATATAAGGGATGAGGGAGTTGGGCTATTGTCATTTTTGCTCAAGAGATGGGACCTTAAGGGCAGGTATATGGAAAGGAGAAATAAATGAGAGGAGAATTGTATATTATTTAAGCGTCTCCTCCATACAAGTTACGATGGAATTCGAGAAATCTCTCGTTAATGTAGATTTAAAAAAAAAAAAATTATAAGTAATTTGCAAGAACACAAATTCCAACAATAGTATTAATCATTTGTATTATATCCCTCGATGAAGGAATGTCAAGTGGACTACAATTTCATATATGACACAATAATCCACTTGTACAATATGTTTGATTTGATGATTCAAACACCGTATAGATATATTTATTGTTATGTATACTTCTCTTAAAGTAAGAAAATTAAAATTAAAAATAAAAAAAAACTATAAATGTAAATTACAATTTAAAATATCAATTGCACAATCGTAGTTTAAACTAGCTATTAAATACATTTACATAGCAAAAATAAATTAAATTTAAAACAAAAAATCCTTAATGATATTAACTCAAACACGTCGTTCAAGAAAGAAATTGATTCCCTTTAAAAAATATTCATTAGCTTTAAACCTTCTTTTGAGAAAGACAAAAGTAATAGAACGATATTTTTGAAAGATTAAATTAAGAACTAGGACACTAAGACATTTCGGCTAAGAGCCTTACTCAGAAGACAGGACAGATGAAAACAAAACATGATATAGAGACACGTTTCTTACTTAAGTTATCGCTATTGTTATTTCGGGAAGTTTGATTTTGCAAAACGAAGAATACAGACGTTGAAATCAATTATGAAAAAAAAATCTTCAAAATAATATTATTTAAAATGTCATGTTTTTTTTTATAAAGCTTCTACTTTAATAACAATAAACTATTGGCTTTTAAACTTGAAGACACAGTGCATGATTGGTGCCCCCCCCCCTTATATATTTATTGACAAGTTAAGCTGAACGACTCAAATGGTTAGAGAGTCTATGGTGTCACGAGCTCCCAAATGTTCAGTGACACTTTCTCAAATGTCTACATACATCTGACAACACTTTGTTTAAGTGTGCTTAATGAAACACTACAATAATACAATACCTCTGACATAACCTTTTATTTTTTAAATGTGCCCAAAGACACAACAGCAATACAAGAAACAAAAGGAATTTTTATTTCAACTTTAAGTAACGACCTCTAATTAATTATTTAAATATACTATTTAATGTGTTATTTAAAATACAAAAAATACATTATGAATTTCTTATGGAAAAATACTATGAAACATCCCAAAAGGTATGATATGTAATAACGATGGTTGTCTCATAAATATGACAATTCAATGAACATATGCTTAACACAAGTAAGATACAATACCAGCAATTCTAACTCATGCTTCAAGCAAGACGCTGCATATCTCGATAGAGGAGTCTTAAACTAGTCAATTCTCTTCTACTTTTGTCACTACCAGAATTTAATTAAAAATCTAACCACCCATGTTTAGCTCTGTTTGAAATTAAATTTATAAATCTCATATAAGAAAAAAAGTAAATTTAGTGCTACTTGCTCAAAAAAGAGTATTTTAAAATTGTTGTAATAATTCAGAAACTTTCACAACAACTCAACAACGTTTTATCTCAAAGGAGTGCATATGTTTTAGATTTATATTGTTCTTTTAACAAAAAACGAATTTAGGACCCCTGGAACCAAATAGAATAATTTTAAACGGTTGTGATACTTTAAAATCATTGCGGGGGGGGGGGCACCCAACATCTCACGAAAGTTTATCGTATTTGGATGAACGCTATAGTAGTGCAAAGCTCTGCTCGCTACGTTGTCTACATATCGTAGCGCCAACGACAATTGTTCAGTTTCGACATATAACTTTTTCATCGGCTCCTATTGAGAGCCCTCCAGAAATGATGGCTGATGTAACAATTTGTTTTCCTTTCACGTGCTCACCTTCATCAATTTATTTTGGATCAGGTGTGAATTTAACAAGTATTACCAATTTACGTATGCCACCAGCCTCATCTATAACTAGAATTCTGTCTCTATTTTTGACACGAAAATAGACATATAGACAGACAGATAGACAGACAGATAGACAGACAGATAGACAAATAGATAGATAGATAGATAGATAGATAGATAGATAGATAGATAGATAGATAGATAGATAGATAGATAGATAGATAGATAGATAGATAGATAGATAGATAGATAGATAGATAGATAGATAGATAGATA
>CAXITT010001205.1:49576-60001 GCA_964033795.1 Lymnaea stagnalis | reverse complement strand
TTTTGTTAATGATCGCTTTATTTTTTCTTAAAGATCGTTAAGTTTGTTCATAAAGATCGCTTAGTTTGTTGTTAAAGATAATTGATTTTGTTCCTTAAGATCGTTTAGTTTGTTCCTAAAGAACATTTAGTTTTCTGTTAAAGATCGCTTATTTTATTCTTATAAATCAATTAGTTTAATATTAAAGATCATTTGTTTTGTTCTTAAAGATCATTTAGTTCGGTCTTAAAAATTGTTTAGTTTGTTGTTTAAAATCGTTTAGTTTGTTATTAAAGATCGCTTAGATAGTTCTTAAAGATCGCTTAGTTTGTTTTAAAGATTGTTTAGTTTGTTCTCAAAGATCCCTTAATTTGTTCTTAAATGTCGCTTAGTTTGTTGTTAACTATCGCTTTCGCTGAGTATTAATTGACCGAAAACCTGAGTCACTTTAGGCCGGATGGCCGAAAGTCTAATTCAATTTCGGCCGAAACCGAAGAAAAACCGAAAGTTAACTTTTCTCTTTCGGCCGAAACCGAAATGAAGCCGAAAGTTAACTTTTAAGTTTCGGCCGAAACCGAAACTTGGCCGAAAGTGATAAAACGGCCACTTTCGGCGCCGAAATCGAAGCCGAAGCCGAAATTCGGTTGGCCTCTACCGTACATTCAACGAGGTGACAGTCATTGGTAATGACTTCACCTGGAGCTACGAGGGTCCTAGTCAAATCGTGGAATTTTGTATCGTTTTTTACTATGGTCACTCAAGGTTTGAGAACCGTGGTGGTTTTAAGTCCACCTTAGTCTCATTCTGGTTGTGGCTAACAAGGCTGACTTAGATTACATAGAGTCCGTGGAGTAGGTGAGCTGACCCTTAGGTGAGGTTAGGGGAATGAAATTTCACTGTTTATGATTTTTTGTTGTGAATTGTTTATTGCTGAACTAGTAAAATTCCCGCGATTGACAGTGGAAAGCCTTTTTTAAACAAAAGAGATAAGAACTTATACATAAAATGAGCGAAAAGTTACCAATAGCTATATGTTAATGATCTCTTTGTATACCACGTCGTCAGATTGGCCCTCCGGTTGTAGTATGACCAAGTTGTGCGCTTAGCTCACTTTTGAGAATGCAAAGTATAATTAGCCATGCGAAAAGCAATCCTGGTTAAATAAGTGACTACTTTTTGTATGGTCTGGCCTGGTGACTTATTAATTGTCAATGCAAAGCAGAGGCTTAATGGACATTTTAGGCACTTGAATTGAAATGGGAGATAAGAGGATATAATGGGGATGCGAGGAATAAAAACTGTCTCCCCTGAGTCCCTGCCGATGAAAAAATTTTACTCGATTAGGTTCTTTTGCAGAAACGTGATTTGAAGTCTGGTGCCATTACAAAGTTTTGTTGACTGTAAGTTTCGCAGTAATATTATTGGTGCCCTCACTGTCAGAATTAATTTTATGTTGAGGAGAGCTAGGAGGATTCAGTGAGTTGAGAACTCTGCTGGATAGTGCACTGCGTCTTCCACTTCAACAACTGAATCCCCAGACTGACACGTTTTATCTTCTGAAGGTAGTTCTTGAAGTAACATGTGGTTTATAGTTGTAGTCACGTCATTTCTTAGTGTAAGGGTAGCTCTCTCCCTTAACCATGACACGTCTTTTTGGTGGAGATTTCGTAGATAGGGAGAAACATGTTTAAGCAATTATGATAAGTTATTCACGAGGAGACAGAGATTTAAAGAAATAGAAATTGTACGATTTTCTTGACTGGAGCTGCTTTCACCGATACTCATCAGAAGAGCTGAGAAATCTGCTGCATTTTTGTCGCCTTTCAAATGAACTCTAATGTTTAATGTCACGAAAAGAAGAACAATTTGAAAGCAAATGTATGACGTTTTAAGACATGCTTTAACTTCGTCAGCACTTGCTCCTCTTTGCACAACTGGTAGAATCTGCCTGAAGTCCGCAGCCATTAGAGCTGTCAACCCTTCCATTAGTTTGTTGGTGTTACGGATATCTTTGAAGGTCATGTCTAAAGCCTCAACTCCATCTCTGTGTGGCATAGTAGATTTTTTGCAGAATATTAAACAACAGCTCCTTTTCTGTAACTATGTTGTCCAATTGCAAGGTGTTGTAAGATGTCTCTTTTAAGTATGTGGGACTTGACGGTACTTCTGTAAGTTTTATGGACGGTGTAGGCAAAGCGTAATGATTCAGAGATTGGCTTCCGATAGCAATGACATATTTTTCAAGCAACTGATGACACCTGTTATAGACGAAACGTAAGTGTTGTTGGACTTATGTTTCTATATGATGTGCTTCAGTCTGTCTCGTAACATCTTCTGACATGATGTCTTTGTGTTTTTCCAATTTTTTAAGGGATTTTTCCATTTGACACAGAAGACCAGTATAATGGCAAAGAGCTCACGAGGTTAGCAAGAGATAGCAGTTTCCTGTAGAGACTCGTCCCAGTTTTTTGTTTTTCTGTAACAAACCCAGTGACGTGCAGGCCGACTTATATGTTTGATGTAGAGCACGATCACCTGTTTGGAGCTATTTGAAAGACATGGGACTTTTAATTTTGTTAAGCAGTAATCGATGATGGTAACATTCTGAGTTTTTGGGTGCACAGTGTAGACCCGACCAAGCTCATTTTCTTTTTCACACACGAAACACGTGGTACAGTTTACCCCGGCTTCCTTTGACAAAACATTTTCTTTGTACACCCATAATATGACAGAATTTCATAATATTTAAGTTCTTTTCAAAATCATCAATGTTACAAAGTCCAAAGAACGCTAAAGTTACTTCTGGGTGGATTGCGTACTTTATCGACAACTGTGGCCTGTGTGAAGTAAATTCTTTGTTCCTTCTCACGATGCACAGCAAGAGGAAGGACCTGAGGGGGGTGGGGTAGCGTTCATGAATGTGGAAACAAAAGATGCGCCAGGCTGCCTCAGAACTACTAATGTAACGGCCAACTTCATATTGAAGCACCTCATCATTTTTATCTTGTTTTGCAAACACTGCCTGGTTACTCCCCCTGTTAACATGATTGAAGATGTATTTTATAGATTTTAGGGAATTGAAAAATTATACATTGATTGAGCATGAAGATAAACTCGGTTTTGCCAGTCTAATGTGCACACGTAGCAAGTTTGGTGAGCAAGTCTATCATTTCACGAATAGTTAGATAAAATTATTATTATTTTTTTTTTGCTGGCATCCGTCCGTCACAATGTGACGATGGAGTGGGCTTCGTAGGCCAAGGAATATAATCGCCTCTCTCCATGCCGCTGGATAACCCAAGGGAACATCAATGGATGATACAGCTTGGTACAGCTTGGTACCAGTGACGTCGCAGGAGTTGCCGGAATGTTTCATCGTATCAATGGATTTCAGAGTTTCCTTCTCTTAGATGAGTTGCCATCCAAGGTTAACGAGTCCCATCCAACCGGGGTGCTGGTGGTGTTGTTGCTTGACTGGGCTCTAGCTGGAATTGTACTCCAGACCACCAACTAGAGATTTGCTAAGTTTAGACCATTCGGCCACCCAGCACCCAGTTAGATAAAATAAATGACTGATTATGTCGTGGCGATCGTGAGGTTTCTGACATGGAATGAGCACTTCAGCGATGTCAGGCAATTTAGAATAGCAATTAAATTTGATGACGAAGTCAGGATGGCCGTAATTCGTACATAGGTCATTTCGTATTGTGGACAATCATGCATATAGGCAGGCCTTACGGGATAGGAAGGTTTTAATAGCACAGCTTGATCAAATTCCGCTATATAAGTGTCGTTGATCTCAATAGCATATTTCAGGTGGACGTAATTTCAGCTGGTAGTTGCTTTTGGTTTAGTCGTATATAATTTAGTCTTTATGATTCAATTTTTGCGTACTTATCAACTCAAAATTGATTTAATAATCTTTTGAAGAAAAATATAGTATATTCATGATGTTATTTGATCACAAGGCTATATTAATAGAAGTTCGCTGCAGACATGCCTTTCTTCATAGGTAACTTACTATTAGAATCAATTTGATGTATAGACACAGAATAGCCATACTAACCATTGCAGAACATGAGGGGCTATTGAAGTGCATCATAGGAACTGTGTGTTTCCTTTATGAGTTGTAGTTGTCACTGCTTTTCAAGATAATATCCCTATTCTCGAACTTTTCAACAAAGATGACAACAACAACTTCACGTGCTGCAGGTGTAATATATCTGCCTTTGATTTCACATTACTAGGTACAAAAAATATATTTTTAAAAGGAATTTTACTGATTGTCAGATGTCTATTCTTTTCTCGTGTATTAATTGACAGATGTCTAATAATTTTCATTTTCAGCGAAGTTAATTTTAGTATTATTTTAAAGCAAAGTTTCTAATTGTACATATCTTTAAATTTAAAACTCTTCTTTTGTTGAGATAGGATACGACCGACTTTATGATTAAATAAATATAAACATTTTTATTGATTAAAAAAAATTGAATTTTTTTTTAAAATTCATTAATCGTAAATATTTTTTTCAGTCATTAAAATGCTTGTTTGAGTTGTCTATAAAATGAGTCTGTAGCAAGACATTCGCGGGCCATTTAGAGGTAGTAAAAAATGTTGAGTTTTTGAGTGAGACAGAGGCTTGGATTTTGGTTTAGAAGGAGTTCTAGTTTTTTCCTCTCCACAATCAGGAACACTTCTTTTGTCATGAGCAAATTTGTCTTTTTATGGTTGTTTTGATCTTTACATTGGTTTACATGATGGCGCATCAAAATTTTCCCAATGTGGCTTTGAATTGGTTTGTCGGCATGTATATCCACAAATACATGCAACCGCTGTTCCTTGCAATAAAAAAAATCATAAACATATAGACAAAGCAGATAAAACATATTCAACACGCCTTGTTTCAATTAGACAAAGCAGATAAAACACATTCAACGTGCCTTGTTTCAATAAGACAAAGTAGATAAAACACATTCAAAAAGCCTTGTTTCAATTAGACAAAGCAGATAAAACACATTCAACACGCCTTGTTTCAATTAGACAAAGAAGATAAAACATGTTCAACGCGTCTTGTTTCAATTAGACAAAAAAGATAAAACACATTCAACGCGCCTTGTTTCAATTAGACAAAGAAGATAAAACACATTTAACACGCCTTGTTTCAATTAGACAAAGAAGATAAAACACATTTAACATGCCTTGTTTTAATTAAACAAAGAAGATAAAACACTTTCAACACGCCTTTTTTCAATTAGAACAAGTAGATAAAAAACATTCAACACGCCTTGTTTCAATTAGACAAAGCAGATAAAACATATTTAACACGCCTTGTTTTAATTAGACAATACAGATAAAGCACATTACACACGCCTTTTTTTAATTAGACAAAGCACATAAAACACATTAAACACGCCTTGTTTCAATTAGACAAAGCAGATAAAACACATTCAACACGCCTTGTTTCAATTAGACAAAGAAGATAAAACACATTAAACACGCCTTGTTTCAGTTAGACAAAGCAGATAAAACACATTCAACACGCCTTGTTTGAATTAGACAGAGAAGATAAAACACATTCAACACGCCTTGTTTCAGTTAGACAAAGCAGATAAAACACATTCAACACGCCTTGTTTGAATTAGACAGAGAAGATAAAACACATTCAACACGCCTTGTTTCAATTAGACAAAGTAGATAAGACACATTACACACGCCTTGTTTAAATTAGAAAAAGCAGATAAAACACATTAAACACGCCTTGTTTCAATTAGACAAAGCAGATAAAACACATTCAACACGCCTTGTTTCAATTAGACAAAGAAGATAAAACACATTCAACACGTCTTGTTTCAATTAGACAAAGAAGATAAAATACATTCAACACGTCTTGTTTCAATTAGACAAAGAAGATAAAATACATTCAACACGTCTTGTTTCAATTAGACAAAGAAGATAAAATACATTCAACACGTCTTGTTTCAATTAGACAAAGAAGATAAAATACATTCAACACGTCTTGTTTCAATTAGACAAAGAAGATAAAATACATTCAACACGTCTTGTTTCAATTAGACAAAGAAGATAAAATACATTCAACACGTCTTGTTTCAATTAGACAAAGAAGATAAAATACATTCAACACGTCTTGTTTCAATTAGACAAAGAAGATAAAATACATTCAACACGTCTTGTTTCAATTAGACAAAGAAGATAAAATACATTCAACACGTCTTGTTTCAATTAGACAAAGAAGATAAAATACATTCAACACGTCTTGTTTCAATTAGACAAAGAAGATAAAATACATTCAACACGTCTTGTTTCAATTAGACAAAGAAGATAAAATACATTCAACACGTCTTGTTTCAATTAGACAAAGAAGATAAAATACATTCAACACGTCTTGTTTCAATTAGACAAAGAAGATAAAATACATTCAACACGTCTTGTTTCAATTAGACAAAGAAGATAAAATACATTCAACACGTCTTGTTTCAATTAGACAAAGAAGATAAAATACATTCAACACGTCTTGTTTCAATTAGACAAAGAAGATAAAATACATTCAACACGTCTTGTTTCAATTAGACAAAGAAGATAAAATACATTCAACACGTCTTGTTTCAATTAGACAAAGAAGATAAAATACATTCAACACGTCTTGTTTCAATTAGACAAAGAAGATAAAATACATTCAACACGTCTTGTTTCAATTAGACAAAGAAGATAAAATACATTCAACACGCCTTGTTTCAATTAGACAAAGAAGATAAAACTCATTCAACACGTCTTGTTTCAATTAGACAAAGAAGATAAAATACATTCAACACGTCTTGTTTCAATTAGACAAAGAAGATAAAATACATTCAACACGTCTTGTTTCAATTAGACAAAGAAGATAAAATACATTCAACACGTCTTGTTTCAATTAGACAAAGAAGATAAAATACATTCAACACGTCTTGTTTCAATTAGACAAAGAAGATAAAATACATTCAACACGCCTTGTTTCAATTAGACAAAGAAGATAAAACTCATTCAACACGTCTTGTTTCAATTAGACAAAGAAGATAAAATACATTCAACACGTCTTGTTTCAATTAGACACAGAAGATACAACACAATCAACACCCCTTGTTTCAAAACGACTAAGTAGATAAAACACATTCAATACGCCTTGTTTCAATTAGACAAAGAAAATGAAAAACATTCAACACGACTTGTTTCAGATAGACAAAGTAGATAAAACACATTCAACATGCCTTGTTTCAATTAGACAAAGAAGATAAAACACATTCAACACGACTTGTTTCAATTAGAATAAGCAGACAAAACATATTCAACACGCCTTGTTTCATTTAGACAAGGCAGATAAAACATATTCAACGCGCCTTGTTTTAATTAGACAAAGCAGATAAAACACATTCAACACGCCTTGTTTCAATTAGACAAGTAGATAAAACACATTTAACACGCCTTGTTTCAATTAGAAAAAGCAGATAAAACACATTCAACACGCCTTGTTTCAAAAAGACAAAGCAGATAAAACACATTCAACACGCATTGTTTCAATTAGACAAGTAGATAAAATACATTCAACACGCCTTGTTTCAATTAGAAAAAGCAGATAAAACACAATCAATTCGCCTTGTTTCAATGAGACAAAGCAGATACAACACATTCAACACGCCTTGTTTCAATTAGACAAAGCAGATAAAACACAGTCAACACGCCTTGTTTCAATTAGACAAAGAAGATAATACACATTTAACACAGCTTGTTTCAATTAGATAAAGAAGATAAAACACATTCAACGCGCAATGTTTCAATTAGACAAAGCAGATAAATCACATTCAGCACGCCTTGTTTCAATTAGACAAAGCAGATAAAACACATTCAACACGCCTTGTTTCCATTAGACACTGAAGATAAATCATATTTAACACGCCTTGTTTTTAATAAGAAAAGGAGATAAAACACATTCAACACGCCTTGTTTGAATTAGACAAAGAAGATAAAACACATTAAACACGCCTTGTTTCAATTAGACAAACTAGATAAAACACATTCAACACGCCTTTTTTCAAGTAGACAAAGCAGATAAAACACATTCAACACGTCTTGTTTCAATTAGACAAAGAAGATTAAACACATTCAGAACCCCTTGTTTCAATTAGACAAAGCAGATAATACACATTCAACACGCTTTGTATCAATTAGACAAAGCAGATAAAACACAGTAAACACGCCTTGTCTCAATTAGACAAGAAGATAATACACATTTAACACAGCTTGTTTCAATTAGATAAAGAAGATAAAACACATTCAACGCGCCTTGTTTCAATTAGACAAAGCAGATAAAACACATACAACACGCCTTGTTTCATTTAGACAAAGATGATAAAACACATTAAACACGCCTTGTTTCAATTAGATAAAGAAGATAAAACACATTCAACACGCCTTGTTTCAATTAGACAAAGCAGAAAAAACACATTCAACACGTCTTGTTTTAATTAGACAAAGAAGATTAAACACATTCAGAACCCCTTGTTTCAATTAGACAAAGCAGATAAAACACATTCAACACGCCTTGTTTCAATTAGACAAAGAAGATGAGACACATTCAACACGCCTTTTTTCAATTAGACAAAGAAGATAAAACACATTCAACACGCCTTGTTTCAATTAGACATAGAAGATAAAACACATTCAACACGCCTTGTTTCAATTAGACAGAGAAGATAAAACACATTCAACACGCCTTGTTTTAATTAGACAAAGTAGATAAAACACATTCAACACGCCTTGTTTCAAATAGTTTAAGAAGATAAAACACATTCAACACGCCTTATTTCAATTAGACAAAGCAGATAAAACACATTAAACACGCCTTGTTTCAATTAGACAAATCAGATAAAACACATTCAACACGCCTTTGTTTCAATTAGATAAAGAAGATGAAACACATTAAACACGCATTGTTTCAATTAGAAAAAGCAGATAAAACACATTAAACACGCCTTGTTTCAATTAGACAAAGAAGATAAAACACATTCAACACGCCTTTGTTTCAATTAGACAAAGAAGATAAAACACATTCAACACGCCTTGTTTAAATTAGACAAAGCAGATAAAACACATTAAACACGCCTTGTTTCAAGTAGACAAAGAAAATAAAACACATTCAACACACCTTGTTTCAATTAGACAAAGAAGATAAAACACATTAAACACGCCTTGTTTCAATTAGACAAAGAAGATAAAACACATTAAACACGCCTTGTTTCAATTAGACAAAGCAGATAAAACACATTAAACACGCCTTTTTTCAATTAGACAGAGAAGATAAAACACATTCAACACGCCTTGTTTCAATTAGACAAAGTAGATAAGACACATTACACACGCTTTGTTTAAATTAGAAAAAGCAGATAAAACACATTAAACACGCCTTGTTTCAATTAGACAAAGCAGATAAAACACATTCAACACGCCTTGTTTCAATTAGACAAAGTAGATAAGACACATTACACACGCTTTGTTTAAATTAGAAAAAGCAGATAAAACACATTAAACACGCCTTGTTTCAATTAGACAAAGTAGATAAAACACATTCAACGCGCCTTGTTTCAATTAGACGAAGCAGATAAAACACATTAAACACGCCTTGTTTCAATTACACAAAGAAATTAAAACACATTCAACGCGCCTTGTTTCAATTAGACAAAGAAGATAAAACATATTCAACACGTCTTGTTTCAATTAGATTAGACAAAGCAGATAAAACACATTAAACACGCCTTGTTTCAATTAGACAAAGCAGATAAAACACATTCAACCCGCCTTGTTTCAATTAGACAAAGAAGATAAAACACATTCAACACGCCTTGTTTCAATTAGACAAAGAAGATAAAATACATTCAACACGTCTTGTTTCAATTAGACAAAGAAGATAAAACACATTCAACACGCCTTGTTTCAATTAGACAAAGAAGATAAAACATATTCAACACGTCTTGTTTCAATTAGACAAAGAAGATAAAACATGTTCAACGCGTCTTGTTTCAATTAGACAAAAAAGATAAAACACATTCAACACGCCTTGTTTCAATTAGAAAAGGCAGATAAAAAACATTCAACACGCCTTGTTTCAATTAGACAAAGAAGATAAAACACATTAAACACGCCTTGTTTCAATTAGACAAAGTAGATAAAACTCGTTAGACACGCCTTGTCTAAATTAGACAAAGCAGATAAAACACATTCAACACGCCTTGTTTCAATTACACAAAGAAGATAAAACACATTCAACGTGCCTTGTTTCAATTAGACAAAGCAGATAAAACACATTCAACACGCCTTGTTTCAATTAGACAAAGCAGATAAAACACATTCAACACGCCTTGTTTCAATTAGACAAAGAAGATAAAACACATTCAACAC
>CAXITT010001205.1:0-48238 GCA_964033795.1 Lymnaea stagnalis | reverse complement strand
TTCAATTAGACAAAGAAGATAAAACACATTCAACACCCCTTATTTCAATTAGACAAAGCAGATAAAACACATTAAACACGCCTTGTTTCAATTAGACAAAGAAGATAAAACACCTTTAACATGCCTTGTTTTAATTAAACAAAGAAGATAAAACACTTTCAACACGCCTTTTTTCAATTAGAACAAGTAGATAAAACACATTCAACACGCCTTTTTTTCATTAGACAAAGCAGATAAAACATATTTAACACGCCTTGTTTTAATTAGACAATACAGATAAAACACATTCAACACGCCTTGTTTCAATTAGACAAAGCAGATAAAACACATTCAACACGCCTTGTTTCAATTAGAAAAAGCAGATAAAACGCATTCAACACGCCTTGTTTTAATTAGACAAAGAAGATAAAACACATTAAACACGCCTTGTTTCAATTAGACAAAGTAGATAAAGCACATTACACACGCCTTGTTTTAATTAGACAAAGCAGATAAAACACATTAAACACGCCTTGTTTCAATTAGACAAAAACGATAAAACATATTCAACACGTCTTGTTTAAATTAGACAAAGCAGATAAAACACATTCAACACGCCTTGTTTCAATTAGACAAAGAAGATAAAACACATTCATTACGCATTGTTTCAATTAGACAAAGAAGATAAAACACATTCAACACGCGTTGTTTCAATTAGACAAAGAAGATAAAACATATTCAACACGTCTTGTTTCAATTAGACAAAGAAGATGAAACACATTCATTACGCATTGTTTCAATTACACAAAGAAGATAAAACACATTCATTACGCATTGTTTCAATTAGACAAAGAAGATAAAACACATTCAACACGCGTTGTTTCAATTAGACAAAGAAGATAAAACATATTCAACACGTCTTGTTTCAATTAGACAAAGAAGATGAAACACATTCATTACGCATTGTTTCAATTACACAAAGAAGATAAAACACATTCATTACGCATTGTTTCAATTAGACAAAGAAGATAAAACACATTCAACACGACTTGTTTCAATTAGACAAAGAAGTTAAAACACATTCAACAAGCCTTGTTTCAATTAGACAAAGTAGAAAAAACACATTTAACACGCCTTGTTTCAAAAAGACAAAGCAGATAAAACACATTCAACACGCCTTGTTTCAATTAGAATAAGCAGACAAAACATATTCAACACGCCTTGTTTCATTTAGACAAGGCAGATAAAACATATTCAACGCGCCTTGTTTTAATTAGACAAAGCAGATAAACACATTCAACACGCCTTGTTTCAATTAGACAAGTAGATAAAACACATTCAACACGCCTTGTTTCAATTAGAAAAAGCAGATAAAACACATTCAACACGCCTTGTTTCATTTAGACAAGGCAGATAAAACATATTCAACGCGCCTTGTTTTAATTAGACAAAGCAGATAAACACATTCAACACGCCTTGTTTCAATTAGACAAGTAGATAAAACACATTCAACACGCCTTGTTTCAATTAGAAAAAGCAGATAAAACACATTCAACACGCCTTGTTTCAAAAAGACAAAGCAGATAAAACACATTCAACACGCATTGTTTCAATTAGACAAGTAGATAAAACACATTCAACACGCCTTGTTTCAATTAGAAAAAGCAGATAAAACACAATCAATTCGCCTTGTTTCAATGAGACAAAGCAGATACAACACATTCAACACGCTTTGTTTCAATTAGACAAAGAAGATAAAAAACAGGCAACACGCCTTGTTTCAATTAGACAAAGAAGATAATACACATTTAACACAGCTTGTTTCAATTAGATAAAGAAGATAAAACACATTCAACGCGCCTTGTTTCAATTAGACAAAGCAGATAAATCACATTCAACACGTCTTGTTTCAATTAGACAAAGAAGATAAAACACATTAAACACGCCTTGTTTCAATTAGACAAAGCAGATAAAACACATTCAACACGCCTTGTTTCCATTAGACACTGAAGATAAATCATATTCAATAAGCCTTGTTTTTAATAAGAAAAGGAGATAAAAAACATTAAACACGCCTTGTTTCAATTAGACAAAGAAGATAAAACACATTAAACACGCCTTGTTTCAATTAGACAAACTAGATAAAACACATTCAACACGCCTTTTTTCAAGTAGACAAAGCAGATAAAACACATTCAACACGTCTTGTTTCAATTAGACAAAGAAGATTAAACACATTCAGAACCCCTTGTTTCAATTAGACAAAGCAGATAATACACATTCAACACGCTTTGTTTCAATTAGACAAAGCAGATAAAACACAGTCAACACGCCTTGTTTCAATTAGACAAAGAAGATAATACACATGTAACACAGCTTGTTTCAATTAGATAAAGAAGATAAAACACATTCAACGCGCCTTGTTTCAATTAGACAATGCAGATAAAACACATTCAACACGCCTTGTTTCAATTAGACAAAGATGATAAAACACATTCAACACGCCTTGTTTCATTTACACAAAAAAGATAAAACACATTCAACACGCCTTGTTTCAATTAGACAAAGCAGATAAAACACATTCAACACGCCTTGTTTCAATTAGACAAAGCAGAAAAAACACATTCAACACGTCTTGTTTTAATTAGACAAAGAAGATTAAACACATTCAGAACCCCTTGTTTCAATTAGACAAAGCAGATAAAACACATTCAACACGCCTTGTTTCAATTAGACAGAGAAGATAAAACACATTCAACACGCCTTGTTTTAATTAGACAAAGTAGATAAAACACATTCAACACGCCTTGTTTCAAATAGTTTAAGAAGATAAAACACATTCAACACGCCTTATTTCAATTAGACAAAGCAGATAAAACACATTAAACACGCATTGTTTCAATTAGAAAAAGCAGATACAACACATTAAACACGCCTTGTTTCAATTAGACAAAGCAGATAAAACACATTCAACACGCCTTTGTTTCAATTAGACAAAGAAGATAAAACACATTCAACACGCTTTGTTTAAATTAGACAAAGCAGATAAAACCCATTAAACACGCCTTGTTTCAATTAGACAAAGAAGATAAAACACATTCAACGCACCTTGTTTCAATTAGACAAAGCAGAAAAAAAGCATTCAACACGCCTTGTTTTAATTAGACAAAGAAGATAAAACACATTAAACACGCCTTGTTTCAATTAGACAAAGTAGATAAAGCACATTACACACGCCTTGTTTTAATTAGACAAAGCAGATAAAACACATTAAACACGCCTTGTTTCAATTAGACAAAGCAGATAAAACACATTCAAAACGCCTTGTTTCAATTAGACAAAGAAGATAAAACACATTAAACACGCCTTGTTTCAGTTAGACAAAGCAGATAAAACACATTCAACACGCCTTGTTTCAATTAGACAGAGAAGATAAAACACATTCAACACGCCTTGTTTCAATTAGACAAAGTAGATAAGACACATTACACACGCTTTGTTTAAATTAGAAAAAGCAGATAAAACACATTAAACACGCCTTGTTTCAATTAGACAAAAAAGATAAAACATATTCAACACGTCTTGTTTCAATTAGACAAAGCAGATAAAACACATTCAACACGCCTTGTTTCAATTAGACAAAGAAGATCAAACACATCCATTACGCATTGTTTCAATTAGACAAAGAAGATAAAACACATTAAACACGTCTTGTTTCAATTAGACAAAGAAGATAAAGCACATTAAACACGTCTTGTTTCAATTAGACAAAGAAGATAAAACACATTCAACACGCGTTGTTTCAATTAGACAAAGAAGATAAAACATATTCAACACGTCTTGTTTCAATTAGACAAAGAAAATAAAACACATTCAACACGTCTTGTTTCAATTAGACAAAGAAGATAAAAAACATTCAACACCCCTTGATTCAATTAGACAAAGAAGATAAAATACATTCAACACGCCTTGTTTCAATTAGACACACAAGATACAACACATTCAACACCCCTTGTTTCAAAACGACTAAGTAGATAAAACACATTCAACACGCCTTATTTCAATTAGACAAAGCAGATAAAACACATTAAACACGCATTGTTTCAATTAGAAAAAGCAGATAAAAAACATTAAACACGCCTTGTTTCAATTAGACAAAGCAGATAAAACACATTCAACACGCCTTTGATTCAATTAGACAAAGAAGATAAAACACATTCAACACGCCTTCTTTCAATTAGAAAAAGCAGATAAAACACATTCAACACGCCTTGTTTCAAAAAGACAAAGCAGATAAAACACATTCAACACGCCTTTGTTTCAATTAGACAAAGAAGATAAAACACATTCAACACGCCTTCTTTCAATTAGACAAGTAGATAAAACACATTCAACACGCCTTGTTTCAATTAGAAAAAGCCGATAAAACACAATCAATTCGCCTTGTTTCAATGAGACAAAGCAGATACAACACATTCAACACGCTTTGTTTCAATTAGACAAAGAAGATAAAACACAGTCAACACGCCTTGTTTCAATTAGACAAAGAAGATAATACACATTTAACACAGCTTGTTTCAATTAGATAAAGAAGATAAAACACATTCAACGCGCCTTGTTTCCATTAGACAAAGCAGATAAAACAAATTCGACACGTCTTGTTTCAATTAGACAAAGAAGATAAAACACATTAAACACGCCTTGTTTCAATTAGACAAAGCAGATAAAACACATTCAACCCGCCTTGTTTCCATTAGACACTGAAGATAAATCATATTCAACACGCCTTGTTTTTAATAAGAAAAGGAGATATAACACATTCAACACGCCTTGTTTCAATTAGACAAAGAAGATAAAACACATTAAACACGCCTTGTTTCAATTAGACAAACTAGATAAAACACATTCAACACGCCTTTTTTCAAGTAGACAAAGCAGATAAAACACATTCAACACGTCTTGTTTCAATTATACAAAGAAGATTAAACACATTCAGAACCCCTTGTTTCAATTAGACAAAGCAGATAAAACACAGTCAACACGCCTTGTTTCAATTAGACAAAGAAGATAATACACATTTAACACAGCTTGTTTCAATTAGATAAAGCAGATAAAACACATTCAACGCGCCTTGTTTCAATTAGACAAAGCAGATAAAACACATTCAACACGCCTTGTTTCAATTAGACAAAGATGATAAAACACATTAAACACGCCTTGTTTCAATTACACAAAAAAGATAAAACACATTCAACACGCCTTGTTTCAATTAGACAAAGCAGATAAAACACATTCAACACGCCTTGTTTCAATTAGACAAAGCAGAAAAAACACATTCAACACGTCTTGTTTTAATTAGACAAAGAAGATTAAACACATTCAGAACCCCTTGTTTCAATTAGACAAAGCAGATAAAACACATTCAACACGCCTTGTTTCAATTAGACAAAGCAGGTAAAACACATTCAACACGCCTTTTTTCAATTAGACAAAGAAGATAAAACACATTCAACACGCCTTGTTTCAATTAGACATAGAAGATAACACATTCAACACGCCTTGTTTCAATTAGACAGAGAAGATAAAACACATTAAACACGCATTGTTTCAATTAGAAAAAGCAGATAAAACACATTAAACACGCCTTGTTTTAATTAGACAAAGCAGATAAAACACATTCAACACGCCTTTGTTTCAATTAGACAAAGAAGATAAAACACATTCAACACGCCTTCTTTCAATTAGAAAAAGCAGATAAAACACATTCAACACGCCTTGTTTCAAAAAGACAAAGCAGATAAAACACATTCAACACGCATTGTTTCAATTAGACAAGTAGATAAAACACATTAAACACGCATTGTTTCAATTAGAAAAAGCAGATAAAACACATTACACACGCCTTGTTTCAATTAGACAAAGCAGATAAAACACATTCAACACGCCTTATTTCAATTAGACAAAGAAGATAAAACACATTCAACACGCCTTGTTTCAATTAGACAAACTAGATAAAACACAATCAACACGCCTTTTTTCAAGTAGACAAAGCAGATAAAACACATTCAACGCGCCTTGTTTCAATTAGACAAAGAAGTTAAAAAATATTCAACGCGCCTTGTTTCAATTAGACAAAGTAGATAAAACACATTAAACACGCCTTGTTTGAATTACACAAAGAAGATAAAACACATTCAACACGCCTTCTTTCAATTATACAAAGCAGATAAAACACATTCAACACGCATTGTTTCAATTAGACAAAGCAGATAAAACACATTCAACACGTCTTGTTTCAATTAGACAAAGAAGATTAAACACATTCAGAACCCCTTGTTTCATTTAGACAAAGCAGAAAATACACATTGAACACGGCTTGTTTAAATTAGACAAAGCCGATAAAACAGATTCAACACGCATTGTTTCAATTAGACAAAGCAGATAAAACACATTCAACACGTCTTGTTTCAATTAGACAAAGAAGATTAAACACATTCAGAACCCCTTGTTTCAATTAGACAAAGCAGATAATACACATTCAACACGCCTTGTTTAAATTAGACAAAGCAGATAAAAAACATTTAACACGCCTTGTTTCAATTAGACAAAGAAGATTAAACACATTCAGCACCCCTTGTTTCAATTAGACAAAGAAGATAAAACACATTCAACACGTCTTGTTTCAATTAGAAAAAGAAGATAAAACACATTCAACACGCGTTGTTTTTATTATACAAAGAAGATAAAACATATTCAACACGTCTGTTTCAATTAGACAAAGAAGATAAAACACATTCAACCCGCCTTGTTTCAATTAGACAAAGAAGATAAAAAACATTCAACACGTCTTGTTTCAATTAGACAAAGAAGATAAAATACATTCAACACGCCTTGTTTCAATTAGACACAGAAGATACAACACATTCAACACGTCTTGTTTCAATTATACAAAGAAGATTAAACACATTCAGAACCCCTTTTTTCAAAACGACTAAGTAGATAAAACACATTCAACTCGCCTTGTTTCAATTAGACAAAGAAGATGAAACACATTCAAAACGACTTTTTTCAGATAGACAAAGTAGATAAAACACATTCAACACCCCTTGATTCAATTAGACAAAGCAGATAAAACACATTCGACGCGCCTTGTTTCAGATACACAAAAAAGATAAAACACAATCAACAAGCCTTGTTTTAATTAGACAAAGCAGATAAAACACATTCAACACGCCTTGTTTCAATTAGACAAGTAGATAAAACACATTCAACACGCCTTGTTTCAATTAGAAAAAGCAGATAAAACACATTCAACAAGCCTTGTTTCAAATAGACAAAGCAGATAAAACACATTCAACACGCCTTGTTTCAATTAGACAAAGCAGATAAAACACATTCAACACGTCTTGTTTCAATTATACATAGAAGATTAAACACATTCAGAACCCCTTGTTTCAATTAGACAAAGCAGATAAAACACATTCAACACGCCTTGTTTCAATTAGACAAAGAAGATGAAACACATTCAACACGACTTGTTTCAGATAGACAAAGTAGATAAAACACATTCAACACCCCTTGATTCAATTAGACAAAGCAGATAAAACACATTCGACGCGCCTTGTTTCAGATAGACAAAGAAGATAAAACACATTCAACAAGCCTTGTTTCAATTAGACGAAGTAGAAAAAACACATTCAACACGTCTTGTTTCAATTAGAATAAGCAGACAAAACATATTCAACACGCCTTGTTTCAATTAGAATAAGCAGACAAAACATATTCAACGCGCTTTGTTTTAATTAGACAAAGCAGATAAAACACATTCAACACGCCTTGTTTCAATTAAACAAGTTGATAAAACACATTCAACACGCCTTGTTTCAATTAGAAAAAGCAGATAAAACAGATTCAACTCGCCCTGTTTCAAATAGACAATGCAGATAAACCACATTCAACACGCCTTGTTTCAAGTAGACAAAGCAGATAAAACTCATTCAACGCGCCTAGTTTCAATTAGTTTAAGAAGATAAAACACATTCAACACGCCTTGTTTCAATTAGACAAAGAAGATGAAAAATATTCAACACCCCTTGTTTCAATTAGACAAAGCAGATAAACACATTCGACGCGCCTTTTTTCAGATAGACAAAGAAGATAAAACACATTCAACAAGCCTTGTTTCAATTAGACAAAGCAGATAAACACATTCGACGTGCCTTGTTTCAGATAGACAAAGAAGATAAACACATTCAACACGCCTTGTTTCAATTAGACAAATCAGATAAAACACATTCAACACGCCTTGTTTGAATTAGACGAATGAGATAAAACACATTTAACGAGCCTTGTTTCAATTAGACGAAGTAGATAAAACATATTAAAAAAGCAATGTTTCAATTAGACAAAGTAGATAAAACACATTCAACAAGCCTTGTTTCAATTAGACAAAGCAGATAAACACATTCGACGTGCCTTGTTTCAGATAGACAAAGAAGATAAAACACATTCAACACGCCTTGTTTCAATTAGACAATTCAGATAAAACACATTCAACACGCCTTGTTTGAATTAGACGAATGAGATAAAACACATTTAACGAGCCTTGTTTCAATTAGACGAAGTAGATAAAACATATTAAAAAAGCAATGTTTCAATTAGACAAAGTAGATAAAACACATTCAACAAGCCTTGTTTCAATTAGACAAAGCAGATAAACACATTCGACGTGCCTTGTTTCAGATAGACAAAGAAGATAAAACACATTCAACACGCCTTGTTTCAATTAGACAATTCAGATAAAACACATTCAACACGCCTTGTTTGAATTAGACGAATGAGATAAAACACATTTAACGAGCCTTGTTTCAATTAGACGAAGTAGATAAAACATATTAAAAAAGCAATGTTTCAATTAGACAAAGTAGATAAAACATATTCAACACGCCTTGTTTCAATTAGACAAAGCAGATAAAACACATTCAACACGCCTTGTTTCAATTAGACAAAGAAGATAAAACACATTAAACACGCCTTGTTTCAATTAGACAAACTAGATAAAACACATTCAACACGCCTTTTTTCAATTAGACAAAGCAGATAAAACACATTTTACACGCCTTGTTTCAATTAGACAAAGCAGATAAAACACATTTTACACGCCTTGTTTCAATTAGACAAAGCAGATAAAACACATTTTACACGCCTTGTTTCAATTAGACAAAGCAGATAAAACACATTCAACACGCCTTTTTTCAATTAGACAAAGTAGATAAAACACATTTTACACGCCTTGTTTCAGTTAGACAAAGCAGATAAAACACATTCAACACGACTTGTTTCAATTAGACAAAGAAGATAAAACACATTCAACACGCCTTGTTTCAATTAGACAAAGCAGATAAAACACATTCAACACGCATTGTTTCAATTAGACAAAGCAGATAAAACACATTTTACACGCCTTGTTTCAATTAGACAAACTAGATAAAACACATTCAACACGCCTTTTCTCAATTAGACAAAGCAGATAAAACACATTTTACACGCCTTGTTTCAGTTAGACAAAGCAGATAAAACACATTCAACACGACTTGTTTCAATTAGACAAAGCAGATAAAACACATTCAACACGCCTTGTTTCAATTAGACAAAGCAGATAAAACACATTCAACACGCATTGTTTCAATTAGACAAAGCAGATAAAACACATTCAGCACACCTTATTTCAATTAGACAAAGAAGATAAAACACATTCAACATGCCTTTTTTCAATTAGACAAAGCAGATAAAACACATTTTACACGCCTCGTTTCCAAAGAAAACTTTTTGAAAACCTCTAAACTCCCTATCGATTGAGTAGAAGCCCAATGTAAGGTGTTAAGACTAAGGCTAAGGCTGGTACTGGGGAAGATTGTGGTAGTTGATAATTTCCGATAAACTCAAACCAACCTCAGTATAAGTTCTACTGTATGATGTAATTTTTAATTTTTTTTTTACATTGCTGCGAATGTTACTTTTAAGAAAGTTAATAACAAAGTGTATGATATAAGTATCAATTCAAATTGAAGCATACCATTGTTTTAATCGTGATATGTTTATTAAATTTGCAAGAACTTTCATTATAAAAAAAAAAAATTTTATATAAAAAAAAAAATTCGACCTAACAAGTGCAATTTAAAAAGCCTTTTTAAATGATTAATTAACTTTGTGTTGACCTGCTCATTTATTTTCATTTAGCTAATTTTTATTCGTTTCTCTGTAACAATTTACGAAATTAATGATTCTCTGAAATTAAAGGATTCTTTGTTAAAAACTAAAAATATCGTGTCTCTTTTTGTCTCTTATTTGATGTGATCTGTTAATCTTGCTTATGACAAGATAACAAGAAAATTGAAATAAATTGAACAAAATTTTGGGGCATAATAATATTTAAACATAACCGTGGTTTTATCGATATGACCATTCAGCCCTCGCATTTAAATTCGTTTATTTACACAAAGATATGCTGTACGCTTGGTGTTCGAATATAAATAAAAAATTTAAGTAGCGTTTCAAAAATCTCTCCTTGATATATCTTACAATGCCAGATATTTAGTAGTTGAAGTATTCAATTTATGGCATTGCACAAATAAATTTTAAGGAAATAAATAACAGAGACGAAAACTTACCATCATATGTACATTGTATATATATATAATCTACCAATGTGTTTATTATGATAAGTGTATGATATTTACAACATGTGATATATAATTTTCAATTGTGTTTATTTGGATAATTTCCTGATAAATACGATTCAAAAATATAATTTACCAACGATTCTAAAATATAATCTACCATTGCGTTTATTTGAATCAGTTAATTAGATCTACAACAATATATGGAGAACATATTATTATCTTTATAATGACAAGAGTACGATATATACAACCGATCACTTAGAACCCACCATTGTGTTTACTAGCATAAGTTTATGAGATATACAACAATTGTTATCGAACGAAACATTTTGTTTGTCAGGATAAGTGAATAAAATATACAGAAATTTATACAGAACACATAATTTTGTGTTGATCAGGATACATGCATAAGATATACATATAACAATTTATATGTTTGATATAGAGAGTTTTTAAGGATTCAATAGATGGCATTTCAACAAAAGGACGTATCACATGTTCCTTTTAGAAGAAGAATTAACAGAGACAAAAAATCACTGTTGTATTTATAAGGATAAGTGTATGATATGTTTAACATTTCATAAAGTACATACCGTTGTATTTATAAAAAAAATTGTATCACATATTCAACAATATATATACAAGACTACACTGAAGAGGGCGCGTATTATAACTCAAGCATTTGGAGATAAATCTAAATTGTTGTCTCAAAAATTCAAACAGCAATAACCTATATTAAATGAATAATTTTCAGCGTGGTTGTCTTCTGTCATTCTTTAATAAACGAAGAAAGAAAGCGAGATCAGTTGAATAATGAGATTGTAGGGAGGCGAGATCAGTTGAATAATGGGATTGTAGGGAGGCGAAATCAGTTGAATAATGAGAGTGTAAGGAGGCGAGATCAGTTGAATAATGAGAGTGTAAGGAGGCGAGATCAGTTGAATAATGAGATTGTAAGGAGGCGAGATCAGTTGAATAATGGGATTGTAGGGAGGCGAAATCAGTTGAATAATGAGATTGTAAGGAGGCGAGATCAGTTTAATAATGGGATTGTAGGGAGGCGAAATCAGTTGAATAATGAGAGTGTAAGGAGGCGAGATCAGTTGAATAATGAGATTGTAAGGAGGCGAGATAAGTTGAATAATGAGATTGTAAGGAGGCGAGATCAGTTGAATAATGAGAGTGTAAGGAGGCGAGATCAGTTGAATAATGAGATTGTAAGGAGGCGAGATCAGTTGAATAATGAGATTGTAAGGAGGCTAGATCAGTTGAATAATGAGATTGTAAGGAGGTGAGATAAGTTGAATAATGAGATTGTAAGGAGGCGAGATCAGTTGAATAAGGAGATTTTTAAGGAGGCGAGATCAGTTGAATAATGGGATTGTAGGGAGGCGAGATCAGTTGAATAATGAGAGTGTAAGGAGGCGAGATCAGTTGAATAATGAGATTGTAAGGAGGCGAGATCAGTTGAATAAGGAGATTGTAAGGAGGCGAGATCAGTTGAATAATGAGATTGTAAGGAGGCGAGATCAGTTGAATAATGAGATTGTAAGGAGGCGAGATCAGTTGAATAATGAGATTGTAAGGAGGCGAGATCAGTTGAATAATGAGATTGTAAGGAGGCGAGATCAGTTGAATAATGAGATTGTAAGGAGGCGAGATCAGTTGAATAATGAGATTGTAAGGAGGCGAGATCAGTTGAATAATGAGATTGAAAGGAGGCGAGATCAGTTGAATAATGAGATTGTAAGGAGGCGAGATCAGTTGAATAATGAGATTGTAAGGAGGCGAGATCAGTTGAATAATGAGATTGTAAGGAGGCGAGATCAGTTGAATAATGAGATTGTAAGGAGGCGAGATCAGTTAAATAATGAGATTGTAAGGAGGCGAGATCAGTTGAATAATGAGATTGTAAGGAGGCGAGATCAGTTGAATAATGAGATTGTAAGGAGGCTAGATCAGTTGAATAATGAGATTGTGGCGTGAACATTTGGTTGTGTTTGGAAGATTTATTAGAAAAAAAACTGTTCATTAAATATTGCAAACAGGCGCTTAAACGTATACTGTGAACCCATTAATTTTAACTATAATTTGTAATCATACATTTGTATTTTTATGCGCTGTAACATACATCATTTGAATCTCTTCACTACCTAAAAGGTGTGTTTTATTAATTTTATTAATAATTTCTATGACATTTTCAGCTAATTTGTTTAAATATGTTAGAGAAGTTTCTAGTACGCTTTGTGAATATTACCAAGGTTTTCTGTGTCATCATTTCATTTTTTTTTTCGAATTGTAGACAATTGTTAAAAAGAATTTATTAAGCCATTAAAATGATGGTATGACATAGTTGTGGATGACGTCATTTATATTTGAAGTTAGAATCACCTGGACAATAACAAGGGATCTTTCAATGATTAGTCGCGCTAGATTTACCTAGACTTAATTGGGCAAACTTAACACAAACCAATGTATTTGTCTTTTGCTTTGGTGGTCAAACTTATCTCTGACCTATACAATAGACGAATGGACCTCTTAAGTGTGACACGTGTCGTTTTCTCAAAACATTTTTTGTATAACTGATTGTATCTACATTTAAAATTATTCTCAAATTTCTTATTGAAAATATATTGTTTTTAATCAAATAATTATTTTTTTCTCGGGATGCTTACCTGAGACACACATTTCATAGTTATTCTCAGTCAATATAGATTGATATTTTAAGCCTGCAGATATCTTTAAGGCTTGATTGATTACCAAGTTTTGAAAATAGTAACCCGTACAATCTCTATTAATTACGTATACTTGAATAAAATAACACAAACATCTCAATTAAATAATACAAATACGTTTAAAAAGTAACAAATCTATACTAATAAAAGGCAAAGCCCTCACTGACTAACTCATCACGAATTCTCAAACTTCCCGAGTAGACGGCAGCCGGAAATTTGTCATCCTTATTCCTAACACCCAACATACAAAAGATAAACATGTTTCATTTCCAAACTCTATACCATTTGCGGCCGGAGGCCCAAACTGTCCTTTGTTTCCTGTATGAGCTATATAAATAAAATGATCAGCATATAATGCTGCATGAATCGATGGATCTTGACTAAACTTAAAACACATACTCTTGATTAGCCATATTCAAATACAGATGGGTACTTAAAGCATAATATAAAACCTATGGGACCGGGGGCCCATTTAATTTAATAATATAAGCCATATAAATATCAATATTCTTAGTACTCCGACATGAATTGATGGATCTTGACCAAACTTAGTACACATACTCTTTATTATCAATATTCAAATAATTAGGTTATTAAACTCATACTATTCATAACTCTGGGGCCTGGGGCCCCTTTTCATTTTTTCTTATCTATACTAGTAAAATGCAATGCCCTCACGCACTCATCCCTAATTCTCCAACTTCCCCTGTGGATAGAACTCTGAAATTTTGCATGCTAATTCCTTACGGCTTAGTTACAAAAGTTTCTTGTTTCATTTTGAAACTCTAAATTTTTTGGGACCGCGGAACCAAAATGTCATTTTCTCTTATATGAGCTATATAAATAAATTGAAAATATAAATAGCTACATTAATCGATGGATCTTGACCAAAATTAATCTACATACATTTGATTATCCTTATTCAAACAGCAGGTGTCATTTTAAAATAATAAATTGTTTGCGCCCGGGGGCCCAAAATTTCATTTTTGTTTTGTTAGCTATAAAAATAATATGATCAACAAATACTGCTACATGAATAGCTGGATCTTAAGCAAACTTAATGTGCATATATTTGATTATCCATACGCAAATACCGAAAGATAATTAACACATACTATCCATCCCTGTGGGGCCGGGGGGGGTGCCCATTTCATTTTTCCTAATATAAACCTTATACATTTCAATATACTTTGTACTCCGATATGAATAGATGGATCTTGACCAAGCTTAGTACACATACTATTGATTACCAATAATCAAAAACTAAAGTGTAATAAACTCATAATATACATATCTTTAGAGCCAAGTGCCCTATTTCCTTTTTTTTCTATTCTATACTTGGCAATGCTCTTACTGACTGACTGACCCACTCATCACTAATTCTCCAACTTCCTCAGGAGAGAGCAGCCTGAAATTTGACATGCTTATTCCTTAGATCTAAATTACAAAAGTTAAGTAGTTTTCATTTCGACACGCTACCTGGAACGGTAACAATCGAGGGCGCAGAATTAGTATTATTGCTTATAAGAGATATACAAATAAAGTTAGCAACAAACTATTGTGATTGCGTGTTGTTTAGAGATTATATGTGTTGTTTCATGTATTATGCACTGTATCTTGTGACGTATTGTGTAAAAAGAGATATGACGTTTTTTTTTTTGTAGAGTGTTTTTTGGAGTGATGGAAGCGGACAAAAAGTTATCTATGCAACCAGTTGTATGCTTGCAACGATTGACAGAAGCCGAATGTCACTTGCACAACAGTACACACGATACTAACTTAGTGGAAAGAAACCTTTAAACTGATATGCCTAATCACTTCAGCTCTCCAAGCTACACAACAGTACACACGATACTAACTTAGTGGAAAGAAACCTTTAAACTGATATGCCTAATCACTTCAGCTCTCCAAGCTACACAACAGTACACACGATACTAACTTAGTGGAAAGAAACCTTTAAACTGATATGCCTAATCACTTCAGCTCTCCAAGCTACACAACAGTACACACGATACTAACTTAGTGGAAAGAAACATTTAAACTGAAATGCCTAATCACTTCAGCTCTCCAAGCTACACAACAGTACACACGATACTAACTTAGTGGAAAGAAACATTTAAACTGAAATGCCTAATCACTTCAGCTCTCCAAGCTACACAACAGTACACACGATACTAACTTAGTGGAAAGAAACATTTAAACTGAAATGCCTAATCACTTCAGCTCTCCAAGCTACACAACAGTACACAAGATACTAACTTAGTGGAAAGAAACATTTAAACTGAAATGCCTAATCACTACAGCTCTCCAAGCTACACAACAGTACACAAGATACTAACTTAGTGGAAAGAAACATTTAAACTGAAATGCCTAATCACTTCAGCTCTCCAAGCTACACAACAGTACACAAGATACTAACTTAGTGGAAAGAAACATTTAAACTGAAATGCCTAATCACTACAGCTCTCCAAGCTTTGACAAACACGAAATAAAGAGGCGTGTGAGACGTCGTGGTAGATTTTCCGAAGCGCCTAGACAAAGACAACTTCGCGACGCTGTGCCAAATACTACCAAAAAAAATCCACATGTACATAAGGAAGCTGTCGCTAAATACTCCCAGACAAATCCCCAAGTACATATGGTGATGCTGTCGCTAAATACTCCCAGGCAAATTCCCAAGTACATAGGGATGCAGTCGCTAAATACTCCCAGGCAAATCCCCAAGTACATAGGGATGCTGTCACTAAATACTCCCAGGCAAATCCCCAAGTACATATGGTGATGCTGTCCCTAAATACTCCCAGGCAAATCCCCAAGTACATATGGTGATGCTGTCGCTAAATACTCCCAGGCAAATTCCCAAGTTCATAGGGATGCAGTCGCTAAATACTCCCAGGCAAATCCCCAAATACATAGGGATGCTGTCACTAAATACTCCCAGGCAAATCCCCAAGTACATATGGTGATGCTGTCGCTAAATACTCCCAGGCAAATCCCCTAGTACATATGGTGATGCTGTCGCTAAATACTCCAAGGCAAATCCCCAAGTACATATGGTGATGCTGTCGCTAAATACTCCAAGGCAAATCCCCAAGTACATATGGTGATGCTGTCACTAAATACTCCCAGGCAAATCCCCAAGTACATAGGAATGCTGTCGCTAAATACTCCCAGGCAAATCCAGGCAAGTTAACAGGGACGCTGTTTGTAGATACGACACTAATCATGAAAAGCGACTCATGCGAAAGCGACATGTTTCGCTAAAACAAAACCATTGCGGATTTTCGTACGATGCAAACATGGATTATGAATCTGACGAAACAGTACGCAATGGATTCATGGATGTTGTGTGTGACTATTGCCACGTTTGCAGGTGGAAATTCGAGTCTCCTGGTTTGTGCTGTAACGCTGGTAAACTTGGTCTCACTCCTTTACACAAACTCCCTCAGCTTCTTGAAGTCCTCTTTCTTGGCCATCATCCTCAAAGTGAGCATGGAAAATATTAGCAAATACAACAGCACTTTTCAAATGACGTTATTTAGTGCTAATCAAATCGTTGAGGGAAATTTTCCGGCTTCGTTTAAAGTCCAGGAAAAAGTGGACCTCTTGATTGGTAGTCTTTTACTTTTGAAGATTGAGGAATACAAATTTCTAACATTTATTTCGTCGGGACGATGAAAAAGAAGCACAAATGCTGTGCGCTAATGTTTCAGGGCTTAACCAGACCCTGGTGCGCTAGTTGCAAAAAATACTGCATGATTGTTATACTTACATCAAAGACTTGCAATCCTCTATTGACAGTATTTCAGATCAAGACAAAGACTTCCAGGTTGTCATTCACGCTGACAAAAAAACAACATCACATACACACATGCAGATATAATAAACCTGCAGCACGTGAAGTTGGTGATGTTAAGTCCACCTGAAAGATGCTATTGAGAAAAACAACTCTAATATAGCAGATTTTGGTAAGGATACGATATTACCAAACTCCTTCATTGGAGCATCTCGCTATATGCACGGGCGTACACAAGATGCAATGACCTACGTACGTAATTACGGCCGCCCTGACTTATTCATCACATTTACTTGCAATCCTAAATGGACTGAGATCCCGGAAGTGCTCCTTTTGCAACAGAAACCTCACGATCGCCATGAACTCATCAGTCGTGTATTTCGTCTGAAAATTCGCAAAAATGATAGACTTGCTTACCAAGAGTAACATTTTACGTTGTACAACTTGCTACATGTACACAATAGAGTGGCAAAAGTGAAGTTTTCCCCATAGACACATCCTCCTGTGACTACAGCATAGGATTAATCCAGGTGCCATCGATCATGTCATCCTTGCAGAAATTTCTGATCCACAGACTGACACTACCTTAATGAAATAGTGAAATCAACGATGATTTACGGTACATGCGGACCTTATAATATCAACTCAACTTCATGATCAATGGAATATGCAGTAAACAGAACCCGCGTCCCTTTAAATCGAAAATCAGATCGGTGAAGATCGTTACCGCCTGAAAGAGGTCATGTAACAAACATCAATGGTATACATATCGACAACAGATGGGTGGTCCCTTATAGTCCTGTCTGTCCCGCGTCTTCAATGCTTACATCAATTTAGAATTTTGCAAATCAGTAAAATCTATCAAATGCATCTGCCAGTATGTAAACAAGCAGATTTTGCAATACAAGATAAAAATGACGTGGTGTCTCGGTACGAAGCTGGCCGTTACATTAGTAGTTCTGAGGCAGCCTGGCGCATCTTTTGTTTCCACATTCATGAACATTACTCCCCCCCCCCGGTCGTTCATCTTGCTGTTCATCTTGAGCATGGGCAAAGAATTTACTTCACCAGAGGTCAATGTTCTCCATAAAGTAAGCAAGCCATCACAAACGATTCCTTTAGCGTTCTTAAAACTGTGTAACCACGTTGATTTTGCAAAAAACTTTATAATTATGAAATTCCGTCATATTATTGTGGACAAATAACATGTTTCATCGAAGGAAGCAATGGGAAACTGTGCCAGGGGATTTGGGTGTGAAAAAAAGATAATGTCTGGGTTGGGTCTACACTGTGAACCCTAATATCTCAGAATGTTACCATCTTCGATTGATGCCCAACAAAATCAAAAGTGCCATGTCGTTCAAATATCTCAGAACAGTTGATCATGTTCTACATCAAACCTATAAGTCAACCTTCAAGGCACTGGTTTTGTTACAGGACAACAAAAACTGGGACGAGACTCTACAGGAAGCTGATCTCTCTCGCTCTCCTCAAAAGATCTGTGAGTTCTTTGGTGTCATGTTGGTCGTCTGCCATATGTAAAACCCCTTAAAACTATGGGACAAACACATAGACAGCATATCAGAAGATTTTACAAGACAGACTGAATGACATCATATAGAAACGGAAGTCCACCAGACTTACATTTGATATATAACAGGTGTCTGCAGTTGTTTGAAAACTACGTGATTGCAATTAGAGGTCAATCTCTGGATCATTACGGTTTGCCTATACCTTCCAGAGAACTTGCAGAAGATACGTCACATAATGAATACTTGAAAGAGACATCTTACAACACCTCACAATTGGCCAACATAGTTTCAGAAAACGAGCTGCTGCTAAATGTTCATCAAAAGACACTTTATGAGCAAATCATGAGGAGCGTTGTCTTAGCCACGAGCACGGTGTTTTTTCTTGTTGCTCCAGGTGGAACTGGTAAGACATTCCTCATTTACCTCCTGATGGCAAAAATCTGAGTAAACGGAAACATTCCTATAGCTGTGGCTTCATCTGGCATTGCTGCCACTTTTCTCCAGGGCAGAAGATCTGTTCATTTGACTTTTAAGCTACGTCTAAACCTCATCCATACTCAATCTCCTTCTATGTGTAACATATCAAAAGCAGAGCAACATGGCTAAAATGCTAAGACATTGTAGGCTTATTATCTGGGATGAATCCACTAAGACACACAGAAGGGATGTTGAGGCTTTAGACAGGACCCTTAAAGATATCAGTTACACCAACAAACTAATGGGAGGAATTACAATTCTACTGGCTGGAGACTTTGGCAAACCCTTCCGGTCGTTCCAAGAGGAACACGCACTGTCTAAGTTGAACCATGTTTTAAATCTTCATATCCTTGGTCTCAAATCAATGTTCTTTCTTTGACATTAAACATGAGGGTTCATTTGAAAGGCGACAAAAATGCGCAAGGTTCTCTGCTCTTCTGAATGGTATCGGTGCGGCAGCTTCAGTCAAGAAAGTCTTAAAATTACTATTCCTCAAAATCTCTGTCTCCTCGTGAATACCTTACATAAATATTGATAATTTCTTTTTTTTTTTTTTGTTCTTTTTTTTAAAGGCTCTCCGCAACGAAGCTTGTCATCACATAAATATGTTTGACATTTAATTCATAACCTGGAAGTTTCCCTGGTCCAAAATATGACATTTACTTTATGAAATAAAAGGTGGCCATTTCCATTATTATTGCTTGACGTCTTGCTTTCATCTTGTCTTATATGATTAATACACCGCACAAATTTTTCTAAGCTGTTTGATGACGTAACGTATCCTATATTTGAAAAAAAAATATTCATTCAGTCCTTGGCAAAAGTAAACTATTTAGTGGAAGAAAAACTAATTGAACTATCATTATCAATATTTTTGTTTTAATTTTTTTCAATTATCAAAATTTGCAACCTTACGTAATTTCGATTCCTTCCTTAGTGATATCCATTTTGTTTTATATTATCATGCTAATCAATTTTGATATATTCAAATGTGAATAATATTGAATAATCCTAGGAATTTGTAATATTTTAATTATTATTTTTATTATCATTATTATTAACATTTTAAAAAATTAAGTAAAGATCGGCTATTTTAATTCATTGATTTATTGAAATTCCTTCTAATCATGTTCATAAACATTGGTATTGACATAATAACACACTTATGCATGTATACCGGGTTCTTATTATAATTATGTAGTAGGCCTACTGCAAAACTGTTTATTTTTATGATATTAGTGACAAGTTACATGCCTTTTGCAAATGTACGTCGAGAGACCCGTCAGAACTACAATTTTCAGAGACCCTGTTAAAAACAAATTGCCCCACAAATTGGGGTGAGGGAGTTTGGTTGCCTGAACGGAATAATACGTCAAGAGCACGGAAAGACTAGTGTGTTAGTGGCAGGCTAAAAATTAATACAGGGATATCTTCCCAGCTATTTATAAAACCACAAACGATAACCGTGAAACAATATGATAATATTTGTATAGCCTTAATAATTGCTATCTTTGTGACTATTGACTCTCTTAGAGACTAAATAATTATTATAGGAAGTATCAGATATATGTTCTAGGTTGTAATAATAGTAAAAAAAGAAAAGGATACTCAGGGGAATATTTTCATGAATTTTGCAACGCTTCATCACACCAACCGGTTCACAATTTCTCTTACGATACTACCTTGAAATAAACATTTTAAATAAATTTAAATTACTTTAAATTAAAATGGTAAAATCCAAAGTATTCATTAAATGTTTTTCTATTAATATTCACAATGATCTCATTTAAAAAAAAAATCTAAATATTGATACCTTACCTCATCGATGTGTGTAGAAAGTATGCATGAACGAATTTCAAAACATATAAATATTTTTGTTTGGTCTTCGGCATTGGTTTCGGCCGAAAGTCAATTTAAGACTTTGATTTCGTTTTCCGTTTAGGCCGAAAAATATTTTCTTTAACTTTCGGCCTAGTTTCGGCTTTTGCTGAAATCAGCAAATCATTTTCAGTCCATCTCTACTTCAAATCATCGTTCCATAAGTTTCTAAAGTATTTAACTGAAATGAACATTGAACTAAAGTCAACCACACTTGAACACTTGAAACAAAAATTGTATATTATGGTTGGAGAAGCACCGTTATAACGCCCACATAAATACAGTGTTAACATTATTGTCTAAAGGTTTGCCAGTTGATAATAAAGGTTTAAAGGTTTAAACTATGCTTTAAAATTGTAAATCAGTTGATGTAACTCAGTGTTAAAAGTCATAATATTAATTTGGTATCCAAGTGGGCCAACCTGAGTTCGGAAATAATTGACGTAGATTGGTATTCTATAATTATTATAGAACAATTTTTTAACAAGTCTGACATTGATTGTGTTATACTACGTATAATAGAAAACAACTGCTGAAAAAAACAAACATTGAAATAGATTATGTTATTTTATGTATAAGAATATATTTATTTCTAAAATTGTAGAGTGTTACGTCAAATATTGTAAACATATCATTAAATAAAAACACAAATGCTGTAAATCGAAGGAGGTCCCACTTTTTGAGGTCTCACTTGTTGAGATGTATTTATTTATTTATTTAGGCATTTTTATATAGCGCTTACCTTAAAGCTCTAAGCGCTTTACAATTATTAAAAACATGTCCAACTTGTTTAGGTCTAACTTGTTGAAATCCCAGTTAATGTTGTTGTCAATTAGGCGCCATTTGATGGATCACTTAAACACGTGACTCATTAAAATAATAATGATAGTACCACTATCACTAACAATAACATTTAAACATTGTATGTTTGAAATTGTCAAGGTGAGGCCATAACAACGTGTTCCACACAATTTACTCTATCAAAACAGGGGCAATAACTTGTGGTGAACACATATTACTCTAACAAGAGTGGGGCCATAACCCACGTGGTGTACACATTTTCATTCTATAAAAAAGTTTAGCCGTAACCACGTTGAGCACACATCTTTAGTCTATCAAGTGTGGGAAGATAACCACGTGATACACACATGTTCATTCTATCAAGTGGGGTCATAACCACATGATGCGCACGTTTTCAATCTATTAAGAGTGAGGCCATTATCACGTGATGAACACATTTTCAATCTATAAATATTTGGGTGCTAACCACGTTGGGCAAACATTTTCATTCTATCAAAAGTGGTGCTCTAACCACGGGGTGATACATCCTCACTTTATCTAGATTGGGGCCATAACCACGTGATGCACACATTTTCATTCTATTAAAAGTGATGCTATAACCACGGGTAGATACATTCTCATTTTATCTAGCGTGTGGCCATAACCACGTGATGTACACATTTTCCTTCTATCAAGAGTGGTGCTATAACAACATTGTGATACATTCTTACTTAATCAAGAGCGTTATCAAACTCTTATAGACAGATATTAAGTCACCTAAGAGGCGCTTCGCACCCAGGTATCAGAAGTAAGAGGTTGGGATTAAAAAAAATTAAGATATTATCGTTGAGTTTGTAAGACAAAATGAGGTATCAAATGAAAGATACTTGAAATGATATAATGTTTGTAAAAAAACTTCTTCAACTTCACTAAAATAAATTAACACAATGGACTTTTGAATGGGATTTAGTTTAAAGGGATCCGGATACTCATAGCCGCTATCGGACCCAAGTCTCTTTAGACTAAATCCCATTCAGATGTTGTTTATAAAGAAAACTATATTTTAAATAGATTTTTTGAATTTAACCTCACTGTTCTGATACCCGGGTGCGAATTTTGCAGGCTTTAGCTAAATGATAAGAAGTTTTAAATTAGAAATGTTTGAACAATTCCTTAGTCTATGAAATTTTACTTTAAAATGTTTCTTCCCACCATTGCTTGTGTAAACAAAGGGACGCAAGTAGATAAAGAAAAGATGCCATACACGTGACGAAATGTATCAGGATATAAATCAATTCACGTAAAATATACATTTGGGTTTATCATGCTAATTATATGAGGTATAAATCAATTTATATATAGTATCCAATTTAAAGCGATGTTGCCTGCTTTTATCCTTTTCATAACAGTTTATTTATTATTGAAAAGATTTTTAGTTGTTTCTCTGAACTGCTTTCAAAACCAATTTCTATTAATGCGCGTCTCGAAATTGTTCATTAGGTGTAAACAACAAACAAATCAACAATGAGTGTATTATTGAATTATTTTAACTTTACACTGAGAAGCTAAATGTATTTTTGTTGAAACTGTTTACTATTGACAGTTCATTTGGTGAAGATGATATATTTTTAGAGTGGTAAAAGATGTTTTGTTTGTTAAAGATCTGGTTGCAACTTTCAGTCACTATCCCATCACCTCGACCATTAAACCATCATTACAATCATCACCTCGGCCCAGTAAACCATAATTACAATCATCTCCTCGGACAGCAAACCATCATTACAATCATCTCCTCGGCCAGTAAACCATCATTACAATCATCTTCTCGGCCCAGTAAACCATAATTACAATCATCTCCTCGGCAAATAAACCACCATTACAATCATCTCCTCGTCTAATAAACCATCATTACAATCATCTCCTCAGCCCAGTAAACCATCACTACAATGCTCTCCTCGCAAAGTAAACCATCATTACCATCATCTCCCATCTGCCATTAAACCATCATTACAATCATCTCCTCGGACAACAAATCATCATTACAATCATCTCCTCGACCAGTAAACCATCATTACAATCATCTCCTCGGCCAATAAACCATCGTTTAAATCATCTACTCGGCCCATTTAACCATCATTAAAATCATCTTCTCTGCCAGTAAACCATCATTAGAATCATCTCCTCGGCCAATAAAACATCATTAAAATCATCTTCTCGGCCAGTAAACTATCATTACAATCATCTTCTTGGCCAATAAACCATCAATAAAATCATCTTCTCGGCCAGTAAACCATCATTACAATCATCTCCTCGGCCAATAAACCATCATTACAATCATCTACTCGGCCCATTAAACCATCATTACAATCATCTCCTCGGCCAATAAACCATCATTACAATCATCCCCTTGGCCAATACACCATCATTACAATCATCTCCTCGGCCAATAAACAAACATTACAATCATCTCCTCGGCCAATAAACCATCATTACAATCATCTACTCGGCCCTTTAAACCATCATTACAATCATCTCCTCGGCCAATAAACCATCATTACAATCATCTTCTCTGCCAGTAAACCATCATTACAATTATATCCTCGGCCAATAAACCATCATTATAATCATCTCCTCGGCCAATAAACCATCATTATAATCATCAATATTTTCTACTAAATTGAGTTTTTTGTATTACTCACATTTTAAAACGTTTGCGTCAATGTCATTTTGTTTTTTCTCATACGTCACAATCAGGAAATCTACACACCGAGGATTGACATGAGACAGGGAAGTAATGAGTACAGAGCTGAGTATGATTATTTAATGTTGAAGAATGAGTCAGACAAATACAGACTCCATCTCGGTGTTTTTAGTGGTAATATCAGTGAATCATTGAGCTACCATAACAACATGGTATTTTCTACACCAGACAGAGACAATGATAATCATAGTGGCCGTAATTGTGCTCAAGATTATAAATCAGGCTGGTGGTATAAGTCGTGCTATTTATCCCATTTAAATGTGTTTGGGGTTTGAATACAGCGAGTGGTTTACGTTGGGAGGATAATTCCGTCTTGAAAAATTTGGATTTCGTTGAAATGAAATTAAAACTCAGATAAAATGTACGTCTACTCAGGTCATGACTTTTTTACATTTCTATGTAAAACTCACTTTATTGTTTTTGCTTTAAAAAGTGTTAATAGTATTCTAATATATAATAGAAACTAACAAAATGTAATACGTTTTAGATTCTTAACATTTAAAATATAAATGTAGACTGCAGACATGATTAGGAAATGAACTGACAACTGAAGACATGACAAAAGGACACACTGACAACTTAACAAACTGACTAATGAACATAAATAAAACATACATAAAGCTTGTTTTTTAGTGAATTTAGGTACTTTTATTTTCTATTAAAAAATCATTTACTTAAAGATAGAATTAAATTGCACGTGTATTTATCAAATATTTGAATTTCGTTAATTCATTTATTTATTTTTTTCCAAACATCAATCTAAAAATGAAATTATATTAATTAACAATAAATTTCAGCTGCTCTATATTTCCATCGACTGTGTCTATTTATTTTATTTTTTATTTGTGTGTGATAAATTCTAATAATTAATAATTGTTAGAAACCAGTTTTATTGTTATATATTTTTTAATCAATCGAAAGCTTTGAATGGTTTACATGTAAATGATATTACCTTTATGTATGAACATATTTTTAAATTACAACTGTTAACGGAATTGTGTTGTTTTTTTTTTTCACCATTTCTACAAAAATAAAGTTATTTTAGCGAAGCCACGGAAAAGAAAATATTAAGAACGCAAACTAAATATTATTTATATTATTATTATTTATATTATATGCATATATATACAAATATAAATGAACGTATGTATGTATGCCCCGTATTTGCTCCTACACCATTAATGCGACTGCGATAAAACTTTGACGAATATGTACCACAAGCTCGCAAATTTGTCTGAGTCATTACAACCCTTTTGAAATATTACGTTGCTGGCCTTCGATTCTAAATATATTTTTTTTAAAATAATAGTCTTGTCAAAAAATATTTTCCGTTAGCACTCCTATACCATTAATAAGAATGCGTCAAAACTTTAGTGAGATATTTCGAGCACGCCTTCAAAAGTTTTTAAATGATACAACAATTTTACGATATTTCGTTTTGAGCCAGGGGCCCTCTAATCAATTTTTTTTTTAAAATATGAGCTATAAAAATATCATTTCAAACAGTGCTAATGCATGGTTAGATAGAACCTTAATCAAATACAAAATCCTACATTTAATTTTGAGTGTGACATAATAAGTATGTTTCGGAAGTAAAACAACCATTCTACTATATTCCGTTTGTGGTCAAGGGCCGAAAACTCATTTCCCTCCTTTATTTTAGATATACTTTTAATGTCCGCATACGTTTCTATACCATTCATCCGATTACGATACAACTTTAGTGAATTGATATGTCCCCGCCAGCATAGGATTCTTAATTAATACAAACATTTAAGAACAATCCGTTACTTTTTACATTTTTTTTTTATTTTAAATGAGCGATATAAATATCATTTGAAATAGAACTAATGCATTTGTGAATGGAATTTTAATCAAATACAAATAGCGACATTTCAATTTGTGATTGACATAATAAGTACTTTTATGATTTTTTATAACCATTTTACAATATTTCGCTTCGTGTCGGGGGCCCTAAATTTACATAAATAAACACATGAACTGTAACAATATAATTTTAAACAGAGCTAATGCATTAAGATATGGAATTTAATATAATACAAACAGCGATATTTCTGTTAGTGTGTGACATAATTTAGTATCTTTATGTTTTTGTACAACCATTTTCAATATTCAGTTTTCTACCGGGCCCTAAGTTCCTTTTTTTAAAATATTATATGATCTTTGAAAAAAAAACTGTGTTCGCTTCTATACCATTTATCCGAATGCAATAAAACATTAGAGAGACGTTTTTTTTCACGACCGAAATGGTTTTTGAATGATTACAAACATTTTAATATATTTAGTTTTTAGCCAGAGACCCTATATTGGTTTTTTGCTGATATGAGTTATATAAAATACTAGCAAGTACCCGGCATGCGTTGCAATGCCACTCAAAGAAAGAAAGTGTTTGCATGTTAATTATGTTTCTACAAGAGCTTTTAAATACTCAAAGTTTTTCTTGTTTTTCAATCTGGTATATACACGAATAAATCAGAAGATTTTCCGACCCGAGAGCAGGCCACATACATCTGTCCATGGGCGAAGCACGGTTTTTCCAAATGTAGCCCGCAAACTTGAAGCGATTGTCCCTGTACTTTGTAGATAGTCATTGTAGACGCGTGTAGCATTGGAAACTGTAGGCGTTTGAATTCAAATAGCATATCTGTTGGAATCATTGGGTTGAATGGCAAAAGTACATCACCTAGTTTAAATTTTCATTTAAAAGTGTAACTTCCATGGAACCAATTTCGGAAGTTTCATTTGAGCAAATGTACCGTACCTAATGCTTCAATATCAAAGTGCGTTTCTCGTTGCAAATCAAGAGCGAAAAGTTTGTTTGCAGATCGATTCCGAGAGGTCATTCCCTACTCATAAATCATCAATCGATATGAATAGTATTTCATGGCACTGACTTTCTTATTCGAATTTCTCAATTTGATGTCAAAATGATATCCATCTTCTCCTTGCCAAAATAAAATAGGATATTGCAATCAATCGTATGAGCGATGAGTTTCTGAGAATCGCTTAACATCCCCACTTCTGCGATGAAGAATTATATCACGTGAGTTAAATTCTTTGCCAGCTATAATGATCGCCACTTCATCAATTGGTGGTGCATTGTATTGTCCTTCATGTTGGCCGACAGGTGTTTAGTATGCTCTAACTACCGGTATGACTTTGTATTTATCAGTCGGCATCTTTTCAAGTACTATTCTATACATTTAAATTAATTCATTGTGTTGCAAAAATAACGTTTGCATTGCAGCGACGATTTCTCGTTTAATAGCCGTATTGATATGACAACGTTGATCGATTTGTCCATCAGTATTTCCCATGCAATCATTTGAAGACATTTGTGATCTGTGTTTGGCATTGGCATCAGAGATCCAACACGATGGTAAATTTGGCCCTTTTTTGATAAGTTTTTTTTTGTTTTGTTTTGTTTTTTCAATTGAGACATTTATAAGTCATCAAGAACTGTTTAAAAATATAAAATCAGCTTAAAGTCAAAACATAATCTCGATACTGCTGGCTCTTGGTCATGACACCTTCTTCCTGCCGCCATGGATTTGGACATGAACCCTTCTTTCCCGAGGCCTTGGTCAAACATTTTCACTCTCTTATATTAGAGATACATCTTTTTTTTATTATATTCAAGCAACTTAAGGTTTTCTTAGTTTTTTTTCTTTGTTTATTAATAATATGAAAGTAGGTCATAATAATTAAATAACACGTGTCCAAGTTTGGCCTACATTTTACTTGAAATAATTCATCTCACTGGCTTATTTTAACATCGATGAATTGACATTGCAATTCTGAGTAAATTTCAAATTTTACCTAGACTAATAAGATTGGCTCCTTTTGTCTAGGACAATAATTTCCAAACATTGTCGCACACTGTAAGATATCTCGCTTGGAGTGTGTCAATGTTTCGCTCGATAATTAGCAATTACAACATTCACCCCTTCTTTCTAAACTTAAAATGATACTAACTCAAAGTTTTCAAACTTAGATGAAAGGACGTTATCATGAAAATGTTGATGAAAGTATTATTTTAGTTAATGATTCAAATAATATAAAATACACTCGTGATGAAGATAAGACATGCTGTATAAAAAATACAACAAGGGAGACTAACGGAATATGAAGTATCATTGTATTCACTAATCAAAAGACAAATTGTCCAGCTCAAACGTTGAGAGACAAATAGACGCTTTCATTGATGTCACTGTTGTCATTCTGATAATACATTTGAAATACTAAACAAACGTTTGATTAAATGTTTAATGAATATATCAATATATGACATTCCGCTTATGTAATATATCTTTGCAATGGTATACAGAGTTTTTGTTGTAAATTTATGATTTCACAATATTAAGAGAAAATAAATTGTAGTTTAAGGCAAGAAAAGTGTCAGGGTAGGCTAAACATTTAAATATTAAAAGACACACGAATTCTAGAGTTTTTCTCTAGCGTAGAAATAAGTCGACAATGAACTCCTTGCAATGAACTGTGTGAAAGAAAAGAACAATTGAAATAGTGATCATTTAGATTTTGTATTGTAAGATAATGTTTAGAAGGAAACAAATAAAATCTAGGGGCGTGACAAAGGGTAGAGTAGGCGTATAATGTATAATGGTAATATATTTCTCTAAACCTAATGACGTTACAAACGTAAACATAATTACCTATAGACTCTTTGTTTTTCTTAGAAATAAACAATTGTTATGATTTTCTACACAGCACGTAGATATTAGCGCAATGAACATACGATTATTATCCCGATAACGTATGCTCATATACTTGTGTTAAATTATCGCAAAGGGCCTACCATTGTTATCCTGATCAATTTGGGTCATATATTCTTGTTAATATGAAAATAATAGAATACGCTTGCGTAAAAATAATTTTAAGTTATTAATTTTTATTACATAAATGTATTATTTTATTAGAGGATATTATTTTCCTATCCAACATTAAAGTACACGCCTTATGGGTTGGTTCCGATGACTCACATTTTTTTTACTCTCAGTGTATGTCACAAGATGTTGACATAATGGTTGAATTTTTCAAACATGTATTTGTATTATTTTTTGGTTAGTGTTAGGACATTGATATTATCTTGTGGTATATTTTGTATGTCGATGGCAATTCATTGTCTGAATGGTGAATGGAATAAAAATGGGCGATTATAATGAACATGAAATAATTATAAACAATTGATCAAGAGCTACATAAAATACAATCTAGTGTTTGAAGTAGAACTGTGATAGAAAGTTTTTAAAAAAAAATAATAGCTAGTAAATGTATAAAGAAACTTTTTAGAGAGTTTTGGTAAAACTTAGCTTTACATGCATTAGTACATGGAAGTGATGTAGAATAACAGTGAACACCTTAACTAGCGACATGGAAGGGATGTAGAATAACAGTGAAAACCTTAACTAGCGACATGGAATGGATGTAGAATAACAGTGAAAACCTTAACTAGCGACATGGAAGGGATGTAGAATAACAGTGAAAACCTTAACTAGCGACATGGAAGTGATGTAGAATAACAGTGAAAACCTTAACTAGCAACATGGAAGTGATGTAGAATAACAGTGATAACCTTAACTAGCGACATGGAAGTGATGTAGAATAATAGTGAAAACCTTAACTAGCAACATGGAAGTGATGTAGAATAACAGTGAAAACCTTAACTAGCGACATGGAAGTGATGTAGAATAACAGTGAAAACCTTAACTAGCAACATGGAAGTGATGTAGAATAACAGTGAAAACCTTAACTAGCGACATGCAAGTGATGTAGAATAACAGTGAAAACCTTAACTAGCGACATGGAAGTGATGTAGAATAACAGTGAAAACCTTAACTAGCGACATGGGAGTGATGTAGAATAACAGTGAAAACCTTAACTAGCGACATGGACGGGATATAGAATAACAGTGAAAACCTTAACTAGCATCGCTCCAAGAAATTAACTATTCAAGAACGGTAACTGTAAAAAATATCCTAGAAATAACTTATCAATTTCTCTCTCTTTAAACTTTTCGTTCATTTACAGGTTGTAACATTGTTGGACTGCGATAAGGCTTTAAAAAAGATTAATTGGGCACTAACAATATCTGTCAATATAACAATATATGTTTAGCTTTAATTATAATTATACATAATACATACATAAGTAAACGTTTTGGCACAAGGCTTCATCAGTACAACAAAACATTTAAATATGTGTAAATTATAATTATATATATTTATACACATGCATATATCCCCCCTAAATTTAAGATACATTTATTAGTCGAAACACTTTTTGGGGTTTTATAAATTACACTAGCAGATACCCGCGCTTCGCAGCGGAGAGCCTTTTCTTAAAGAAACAAAAGGTATAAAAGTATCGAGTATCCGCATATTCCGGATATTGTAAAATGCATCCCCTTGCGAAAATAAAACGTGCCTCAAATCTATGCCAATTTTTTGTAGGTTCTGGGACCCCGATCCTTGTAAGACCACAATTCTAATAAGTCCCTAAACACATTCTGAACCCAATCCAGGCGCAATTACTTTTCCCGGTTTTATCCCGTTCCCAATTCATTCCTATTTCTTTGTGGCTCCTGATCAAGGGTGAATCCAGATCCCGTTGGGATCCCTATCCCGTCGGTGTCTTGATCCCAGGGAGATTCTGATCACAGTGTATACCGATGCGCTACCGTTCCACTTGGGATGCCGTTCACTGTGGGATCCCGTTCCACCTAGGGACTCTCTTTTCCTATGTTATCCCTTTTTCTAATAGGATCCTGATCCCAGTTTGAGCCCGTTACTTGATGGGACCTCAGTGGTATCCTGTTCCCCGATGGAAACGCGTAACCGATGAGACCATTAGGATACATTTTCACTATGGGATCATGCTCAGTGCGATTTTGTTTGAATACTCTTTTAGATCTAATTATATATCCTCTTAGAACAATAGAGAACATTCTAGTTTAAATTTAATGTCCTCCATGAAACGTATAAAAGTTTACATATGTACGTAATTATTTCCCGAATGCCAAATATTATACAACTAAATTGTGCTACTAACTATAATACATTTAAATTGATAGGGGGGCCCAGTTTGGGGCCTATTTAATAAAATTACCGTTTTCTTTATGTCTTATATGGGTGACTTATAAAAACATTGAGATAAATTATACATTTAAAGCTTGTCCTTTTGAAAGTGGTTTACAAATGCCATAGACAAGCTTATTTAAACTATCGAAGTTTCTAGAATATTCTAGATCGGCCTTGAATGGATTGGATATTAAATCAAACGATATTTTAAAAAGGACGTAGAAGGGTATTGCTACAAAGCAAAGTCTAGATCCACCTAATCACATAGAACCTATGGTGTTGTCTTAACCTACTGATATAGCTTATATTGGAAAAAATGAAATGAAGCCCCCAGCCTCAGAGGTATAGATATTATGTGTTCAGTACTCTTCATTATTTGAATATGGATAATCTAGAGTATTAGTACTAATTTTGGTCAAGATCAATCTATTCATGTCGGAGTATTAAGCATATTGATATTTATAAGGCTTATATAAGGAAAATGAAATGGGCCCACGGCCCCAGAAGTATGGATATTATGCATTAAGTACCCTTCGGTATTTGAATATGGCTAATCAAGAGTATTTGTATTAAGTTTGGTCAAGATCCATCGATTCATGTATTTGTTGATCATTTTATTTATATAGCTCATATAAGAAAAAATGAGATTTTGGGCCCCCGGTCCCAAACAATTTAGAGTTTTAAAATGACACCTGCCTAACTTTTGTATGTCAGCTGTAAGGAATAAGCATGCCAAATTTCACGCTGCCATCTACTCGAGAAGTTGGAGAATTAGTGATGAGAGAGTCAGGTCTTTCCTTTTATTAGTGTAGAAGAAATATATATATATATATATATATATATATATATATATATATATATATAGATGTGATGATCTGGAGCTGGACTGTATAAAATTTCTTTCCCCTCAACTACGCCTTTGTATACTCTGTAATATAACCCCATTCCCTCCCTATGTTTTGCCCCGCAGTAGACTGAGAGAGACAGGTTTTTTTTTTTTTTTGTGTAGAAAAAATATATATATATATATATATATATATATATATATATATATATATAGATGTGATGATCTGGAGCTGGACTGTATAAAATTTCTTTCCCCTCAACTACGCCTTTGAATACCCTGTAATATAACCCCATTCCCTCCCTATGTTTTGCCCCGCAGTAGACTAACCCGAGTGGTTTCCCTTTTGTGCTATGACTTTTCTACTCAAGGCTGCTCATCCCAAAAAGCGTGAAATTTGTGTTCACTCCTCCTGGACACTGAACCTTGAGAAATTAATACCGTCACCCCCCTCATTTCTGCCCTGGAGACAACTAAGCGGAGTAGCGCCCCTTCGTTGTTATTGCATTTCTGAACCAGATTGCTCACGCAGAAGCGTGAATTTGGATTTTCACTTCACCCCGAAAAACCTTGAGAGTAGGAGGTCAAACCCACAACATCGAAAGTAATTGTCATTGGATGGAAAAACATAGAACATTTGAATCACCCAATTGAATTATCACCTAATCGCCACCCAACTCGAATAAATAGTCTGAACAAGCAACAGTCTGTCTTTTATGATCATGCTCCCTTGACCTTGAACGCCTGAAGGATCTGGACTTAGAAACTACTCTAGCGTGATACATAACTGCAACCTAGGACTTAGCAAGTACACGTCTTTAAGATCTGATCACTCAGTTGTGAACGCTTGAAGTAACTGGACTTAGTACTTCACTAGCGAGATACTTAACTGCGACAGCTACCTAGAGTACTACCTGGTTTCTATTACTGGACCGACTTACCTTGAGCTGTCGCTAGGGGATTGATCTACATCCTACACCAAACTACCTGTCAGCCACCAAAAGGACTTCGAGTTCCAAAGACTCTCACTAACACGATTTATCGCGGGAGAGTCATTTTCCCCATCGCAGACATTCCACGGAATCTACGACCGGGAACTCCGACTTCGCTACGCCTGGAACAGCTACGAAGGCCGGATCAGGTACACGCTTCTGGAACAGAAGGGACTCCCACACTGTGTGATCCACCGAGACCATCACAGAAACTATAAAGGCTAAGTTTACCAAGATCGAGCATATAACTTGAGCAATATAGCAATAGTAATGATGATATCGTCTGTATGATAGGGACACTTGCTTTGTGTTAATATACCTTTCTAATTGGATGAAATCCGTTTGTATGTATATATATTAAGCACCACGAGTGTTTCACGTAGGAAGTTGTAAATATTATTGTGTAATAAATATTTGTAGTTAATTTCACCTTTAACTACGACTTCGTTTCAGTCTATACTATATGTATATAGATAGGTGTTATGTCTGTGTGGTAATTTGGCTTAAATAACGTACCCCTAGACAGAGAGCAAAGAGGACATCTCATACGAGAGATACTCCACACATATATATTAAAAGTCAAATCACCACAATAGATATATAATTAAAAATATTGAATTCTGTAGAAGAACTTATAAAAATGAACACATGGAAACACAAAAAAATAAGGCTGTATTCATCAACTAGTCGGCATGTGAAACGAAATATGAATTATAAATAGAAAGCACCATTAACATAACCAAAGATATTCATTTTAATACGACACAATAAACGAATTTTGCATCAAGTATATAATTACATTCAGTACTTTTCGTATAACGTAAATAATGAATGTAGGGCCCACAGCTCTACACAGGAGAATACTATTTTAATAAAACCAATTAGAAAATAAACCCATCTGTTACTATAAATGCCCTATTTTTGTATCCATCCATTTATCTGCAAGATCAATTTTTATGCACCAAGCAACAGCTGCAGAGTCATGCTGATAAAGAAAACATCATCTTTGATGTTTATTTGATGCAACCAGCACGGAATAAACTGAAGTTTAACATTAAAAAGCATTTACATTGTCGCTCTTCAATTGAATGTGGCTTGCTGTCAAGTCCAGGTCTGTGGCAAATAAACCAATGACACGACCGTCATTCAAAATGGAACAGCTGGTTAAACAACACGTGGGGAGGTGAAGCACATTTAGAAGGAACAAAAGACATAAATTGTTGGCTCTCTTCCTCACAGCAAGTAAATGGTTTGCCCCCTTCATAATACTTGGTAAATGGTTCGCTCACTTCCTAACAGCAAGTACATTTTAAATAAAATAAATTCAGCAGCCTGCACAGAAATTCAAACAAACAGAACTTCAGGCGGAAAATATAATATTGTTATTTTACAAAAAAAATGATGAAAGAGCGTTCGCTACAGATGAAGTCTAACGATGTGGTTAACTTTTCAACTAAATAAATTATACATTGAAATTAACATTAGAGAAGAAAAAAATAACAGAAAAGTATTTAATCAGATAGATAAAGTTATATAATATGATAAAAGGAACAAAAAAATTAGATAAAGAAAAATAATCATCCATAAATAGAAAATTCTTACATCACACAATGCAAGCTATTACACTGATACTTTAAGTATAGAAAGATATTTATTCAGGTGAATATTTTTCTCCGAATAGAAAAAAGATAATTATAAAAAAACACAACATTTTTCCATCTTTATTTTTCGTGATGTTATTAAAATTTTATTAGAACAGCAACATTTCTAAATGTTTAACAAAAAGTTTGGTCAAGTTAAAAACATTTTTTAAATATCTGATAAACCGGCAAACACACATTTTTTTTTCCACTACCACCTATCAAAGACTACATTGTCACCTATCAAAGACTACATGGTGACCTATCAAAGACTACATGGTCACTTATCAAAGACTACATTGCCACCTATAAGGGACTACATGGTGACTTATCAAAGACTACATGGTCACTTATCAAAGACTACATTGCCACCTATCAAAGACTACATTATCACGTAACAAAGACTACATTATCACCTATCAAAGACTACATTGCCACCTATCAAAGACTACATGTTCACCTATCAAAGACTACATGGTAACCTATCAAAGACTACATTGCCACCTATCAAAGACAACATTGTTACCTAACAAAGACTACATTGTTATTTGAAAAGTTAATATGAACAATATTCAGAGGAAATATTTCTTCATATAATAAATTCGTTCAACACCCTGCAGCCCAACGGTACTTCTAAATCTCATATTTTCGTTGTCACTTTGACTGGGGGAAATAAAACTACAATTGTGTGCGATATTTATAATTATAGTGCTGACAACTTCACACAGCAGGGGAAATTGGAAATGATCCCAGAAGTAAATATTGTAACTCCTTATCCGTAATTCATTTCAACACGTCTGGTCTATATAAACTGTAAGTCAATACATGACAGGCACAGCAGAGCAGTACTTGCACCTGTTGGTCCTTAAGGTAAGTAGCCTCGTACTGTCAGTTGTAATCATATTTTATCTAGCAGAATAGTTATATCTTAAAGCTAATAATGTATACGTATGATTGCAGTGTTGGTTGGTTGGGCTTGGCTAAAAGTTATTTTATTAATTTTCTTCTGCCTCTGTAGAGTGGTGTTGTAAAATCACTGACGTCATCAAGTCCTGAAATAACTATTTTGTGTGATGTTCAAATTATTAGAGATCCAAATTTGTAAAAAAATTATTTTCAATTTCCTTGCCAACACATTACTCCTGTTGATATTGACATTTTCTTGCCCAGGGAGGTAAACAACATATTAATATTGCATGTCTTTTCAATATGGAATTAAAAAAAAAACTTATATTTCTGTTGTAGTTCGTTAAAAATTATATTTGTGTTAGGTAAGTTAAACACATAATGGGTCATTTGTTCTTATAGTGGAATTAACAAAACGTTCTTTTTCTTTGTCTTCATGTGCTATGTTATATTTATATTAGGTAAGTTAACAATAAAAATGTCACGTTTTCTTCTAAGGTATTTATAAAAGCTTACGTTTCAGTTGGTCTTCGTATAATATGATGTAATTGTGTTTTCATGTCCATGCACATTTAAAATGCCCATTTTATTCAAGTTAATATCCTAGTTTAAAATAGCGAAACGAGGTATGTGGAAGCTTGAAATAAGATAACAGGACAAAAAACAAGGACGTTTCGGCATAAAGCCTTCCTCAGCCTACAATAGAAATGACAATATAACAAAGAAAAGCGCACAGTAGACAACTCAAGCAGTATTCATTCGTGTCTCCGGAAGTGGGAACACAGGAAGCGAGAGAATATAAATATTGACACTGTGAAAAATAAAGTCTACAATAATAATGGACAAGAATATCCAGGGATACATCAACACACAGCAATAAGAAAATATATGAAATATAGGGAAACAGAGAAACATCAGTAGGATATTATTTGATTAATACCATATGGAGATATGGTGCCAAATAGCTGATTAAATTTATTTTACATTTTAACCCTATCTGGTGTGTTACTGCATGAAATCAGTGCCGTAATGGTCACATCCAATGCACCTTTATGTTCTTTTCGGTTGAAATGAGAAGAGACCGGGGAAGGGTTACATTGCTCAATATCCCTTAGATGTTCAGTATACCTATCAGCCAATCTTCTCCCAGTTTCCCTTATGTAACTAGATCGGCATCTACGGCAAACAATCGCATATATTACATTTCTGACACAGGTGAAACCCTCTTTAATGGTAAAGGTACCTTTAGGGAGGCTAATGCTTTCAGTTTGGAGTGTAAAGGGACAAGTCCTGCAGCGGCCTCTTAAGCATGATTTCGTACCAACGTAAGACGGTTCAGATCGAAAGCGACTATGAACCAGAAGATCACCTAGATTTCTGTCCCTTTCTAAAGACAATCAGTGGAGGGGATGAGAAGACCCTGTTGTATCAGGGTCAGCAAGAAGTATGCTACGATTTTTTAGGAATATTTTTTTGGCATGCAAATTGTGAGGGTGGTAGGTTAGTATAAGTTTGGTACGATCTTCATTGTTATTTGGGCGAGTTTTGAAAGCCTCATTTCGTGTGATCGTGCTGATGCGATCTAGTGCTGAGACAAGAGTAGTTTCAGGATAGGATCTGGAGCGGAAGAAATCCATCATTTCATCGGCTCTTTCTAGAAATTCCTCATCAATTTGGCAGAGACGCCGTAGTCTAAGAAGTTGTGAGTAAGGTATGGAGTCTTTGCATGATTTAGGGTGGGAGGATGAGTACAATAGGTAACTATGGCTGTCAGTAGGTTTGTAGTAGGCAGATGTAATCAATACGTTTTCTTTCAAAGTTACAGCGATATCAAGGAAGTTGACAGAATGTCCAGAGATTTGAGTAGTAAATTTTATTGATGGGTGAAATGAGTTGAAAAAATCTATAAATTTCTGGAAATCCTTTTTTTCAATGCTTGTGATATCTATACCGTCATCTATGTATCTCCTATAAAATTCAGGAATATGGCCAGTATATGCCCTCTCTATCACATATTAAAAATGATGTAATTGTTTAACGGGGTTCTTTTTTTTATAGAAAAAAATTTAATCTTATTATGCTTGAATATATGACACGATGTTACCGTTTAATAATGGTAGAGATGTTGCCATATGCATAACAATCCACTATTTGCTTATATAACTGAGGTATATTTTGTTGTTTTGTATGATCAAAAAAAAAAAAACTTTATAAAATGTACTCAATATCTTTCACGACGATGAAATGTGTATTTTGGAAATAATTAACAAGAAAAGTTTATTTTAAAAATTAATATCTATGTTATGATGTTTACCGTTTCTAACATAATTTATTTTTAGAAATATGTATCTTCTATATAATATAGACTTACCCTATCCCATTTTTCACCCCTGCACTACATTTTTTTTTCATTCAAAAAATATTGAAAAAAAGGCAATACATTTTTAAATTTAAAAAAAAAATTAATGTACCCTTGACTTACCTTTTACATTAAAGAATTTGAGTTATTGGTATCTTTAAAAATCAATCAAACATTCCCTCGCTAACCTTAAATATTATAAGAAAATCGTAACAACCAAATTCTTCTTTTTAAAGAAAAAAAATCTTAAAATCATATTCTCATCCAGTGCAACCTTAAATGTTATGAAGAAATATGAATCTCTTAAGTTATATTTACTTCCGTCCGTTACCACTTTGAATGTTATAAAGAAATAATAATCTCTTAAGTTATATTTACGTCCGTTACAACCTTGAATGTTATAAAGAAATAATAATCTATTAAGTTATATTTACGTCCGTCCAATACAACCTTGAATGTTATAAAGAAATATGAATCTCTTAAGTTATATTTACGTCCGTCCGTTACAATTTTGAATGTTATAAAGAAAAAATAATCTCTAAAGTTATATTTACGTCCGTTACAACCTTGAATGTTATAAAGAAATAATAATCTCTTAAGTTATATTTACGTCCGTCCAATACAACCTTGAATGTTATAAAGAAATATGAATCTCTTAAGTTATATTTACGTCCGTCCGTTACAACCTTGAATGTTATAAAGAAATATGAATCTCTTAAGTTATAATAACGTCCGTCCGTTACAACCTTGAATGTTATAAAGAAATATGAATCTCTTAAGTTATATTTACGTCCGTCCGTTACAACTTTGAATGTTATAAAGAAATATTAATCTCTTAAGTTATATTTAGGTCCGTTAAAACATTGAATGTTATAAAGAAATATTAATCTCTTAAGTTATACTTACGTCCGTTACAACCTTGAATGTTATAAAGAAATATTAATCTCTTAAGTTATATTTACGTCCGTTACAACCTTGAATGTTATAAAGAAATATGAATCTCATAAGTTATATTTACGTCCGCTACAACCTTAAATGTTATAAAGAAATATGAATCTCTTAAGTTATATTTACGTCCGTTACAACTTTGAATGTTATAAAGAAATATTGATCTCTTAAGTTATGTTTACGTCCGTTACAACCTTGAATGTTATAAAGAAATATTAATCTCTTAAGTTATATTTACGTCCATTACAAACTTGAATGTTATAAAGAAATATTAATCTCTTAAGTTATATTTACATCCGTTACAACCTTGAATGTTATAAAGAAATATTAATCTCTTAAGTTATATTTACGTCCATTACAACTATGAATGTTAAAAAGAAATATTAATCTCTTAAGTTATATTTACGACCGTTACAACCTTGAATGTTATAAAGAAATATGAATCTCTTAATTTATATTTACGTCCATTACAAACATGAACGTTAAAAAGAAATATTAATCTCTTAAGTTATATTTACTTCCGTTACAACCTTGAATGTTATAAAGAAATATGAATCTCTTAAGTTATATTTACGTCCATTACAACTATAAATGTTATATAGAAATATTAATCTCTTAAGTTATATTTACGTCCGTTACAACCTTGAATGTTATAAAGAAATATAAATCTCTTAATTTATATTTACGTCCGTTACAACCTTGAATGTTATAAAGAAATATTAATCTCTTAAGTTATATTTACGTCCGTTACAACCTTGAATGTTATAAAGAAATATTAATCTCTTAAGTTATATTTACGTCCATTACAACTATGAATGTTATATAGAAATATTAATCTCTTAAGTTACATTTACGTCCGTTACAAACTTAAATGTTATAAAGAAATATTAATCTCTTAAGTTATATTTACGTCCATTACAACTATGAATGTTATAAAGAAATATTAATCTCTTAAGTTATATTTACGTCCATTACAACTTTGAATTTTATAAAGAAATATTAATCTCTTAAGTTATATTTACGTCCGTTACAACCTTGAATGTTATAAAGAAATATTAATCTCTTAAGTTATATTTACGTCCGTTACAACCTTGAATGTTATAAAGAAATATGAATCTCTTAAGTATATTTACGTCCGTTACAACCTTGAATGTTATAAAGAAATATTAATCTCTTAAGTTATATTTACGTCCGTTACAACCTTGAATGTTATAAAGAAATATGAATCTCTTAAGTTATATTTACGTCCGCTACAACCTTAAATGTTATAAAGAAATATGAATCTCTTAAGTTATATTTACGTCCGTTACAAACTTGAATGTTATAAAGAAATATTAATCTCCTAAGTTATATTTACGTCCATTACAACTTTGAATGTTATGAAGAAATGTTAATCTCTTAAGTTATATTTACGTCCGTTACAACCTTGAATGTTATAAAGAAATATTAATCTCTTAAGTTATATTTACGTCCGTTAAAACCTTGAATGTTATAAAGAAATATTAATCTCTTAAGTTATATTTACGTCCGTTACAACTTTGAATGTTATAAAGAAATATTAATCTCTTAAGTTATATTTACGTCCGTTACAACCTTGAATGTTATAAAGAAATATTAATCTCTTAAGTTATATTTACGTCCGTTACAACCTTGAATGTTATAAAGAAATATGAATCTTTTAAGTTATATTTACGTCCGCTACAACCTTAAATGTTATAAAGAAATATGAATCTCTTAAGTTATATTTACGTCCGTTACAAACTTGAATGTTATAAAGAAATATTAATCTCTTAAGTTATATTTACGTCCATTACAACTTTAAATGTTATAAAGAAATATTAATCTCTTAAGTTATATTTACGTCCATTACAACTATGAATGTTAAAAAGAAATATTAATCTCTTAAGTTATATTTACGTCCGTTACAACCTTGAATGTTATAAAGAAATAGGAATCTCTTAATTTATATTTACGTCCATTACAACTATGAATTTTATATAGAAATATTAATCTCTTAAGTTATATTTACGTCCGTTACAACCTTAAATGTCATAAAGAAATATTAATCCGTTAAGTTATATTTACGTCCGTTACAACCTTGAATGTTATAAAGAAATATGAATCTCTGAATTTATATTTACGTTCATTACAACTATGAATGTTAAAAAGAAATATTAATCTCTTAAGTTATATTTACGTCCGTTACAACCTTGAATGTTATAAAGAAATATGAATCTCTTAAGTTATATTTACGTCCATTACAACTATGAATGTTAAAAAGAAATATTAATCTCTTAAGCTATATTTACGTTCGTTACAACCTTGAATGTTATAAAGAAATATTAATCTCTTAAGTTATATTTACGTCCGTTACAACCTCAAATGTTATAAAGAAATATGAATCTCTTAAGTTATATTTACGTCCATTACAACTATGAATGTTATAAAGAAATATTAATCTCTTAATTTATATTTACGTCCATTACAACTATGAATGTTATAAAGAAATATTAATCTCTTAATTTATATTTACGTCCATTACAACTATGAATGTTATAAAGAAATATTAATCTCTTAAGTTATATTTACGTCCGTTACAACCTTAAATGTTATAAAGAAATATTAATCCGTTAAGTTATATTTACGTCCATTACAACTATGAATGTTATAAAGAAATATGAATCTCTTAAGTTATATTTACGTCCGTTACAACCTTGAATGTTATAAAGAAATATGAATCTCTTAAGTTATATTTACGTCCGCTACAACCTTAAATGTTATAAAGAAATATGAATCTCTTAAGTTATATTTACGTTCGTTACAAACTTGAATGTTATAAAGAAATATTAATCTCTTAAGTTATATTTACGTCCATTACAACTTTGAATGTTATAAAGAAATATTAATCTCTTAAGTTATATTTACGTCCGTTACAACCTTGAATGTTATAAAGAAATATGAATCTATTAAGTTATATTTACGTCCGTTACAACCTTGAATGTTATAAAGAAATATGAATCTCTTAATTTATATTTACGTCCATTACAACTATGAATGTTATAAAGAAATATGAATCTCTTAAGTTATATTTACGTCCGTTACAACCTTGAATGTTATAAAGAAATATGAATCTCTTAATTTATATTTACGTCCATTACAACTATGAATGTTATAAAGAAATATGAATCTCTTAAGTTATATTTACGTCCGTTACAACCTTGAATGTTATAAAGAAATATTAATCTCTTAATTTATATTTACGTCCATTACAACCTTGAATGTTAAAAAGAAATATTAATCTCTTAATTTATATTTAACTCCGCCGTAGCCGGTCCCAAGCCCGGGTGAGAAAGGAGGAGGGTTGGGCGAAGGGCTAGCAACCCTTCCCTGTAAAAAAAGCCCTGCTACAAAAACACAAAGAAAGATTTCAAAAGGAAACTCGGACCTTGGAAAGGATGGGTCTCCTAACAGAGAATTAATGAAGCTTGGTGGCCAAAGCCAACTGGAAACCAACCGGTGGACAACCATCCTCTCCACTAGGACCACCACCAGTCTAGGAACATGGAACGTAATGACCATGTTCGAAACAGGAAAAACTGTCCAAGTTGCTGCTGAAATGCAGAGATACAAACTAGCCATCTTGGGAATAAGTGAGTCTCGATGGACAGGCTCAGGTCAGATAAAGCTCAACACAGGGGAACTGCTGCTATATTCAGGCCACGAAGATGAAAATGCGGCGCAAAACCAAGGAGTTGCACTCATGCTTTCCAGAACTGCCCAGAACGCACTTATAGGGTGGGAAGCGCATGGTTCCCGTATAATCACGGCAAGATTTAAGACCAAAAAACGAAAAATCAATATGGACATCCTACAGGTGTACGCTCCTACCAACGATAGTAAAGAAGAGGACAAAGAGGATTTCTACAACAGACTGCGAACCCTGGTCCAAAGGTGTCCTAAGAGCAATATGGTTATACTCATGGGCGACCTAAATGCGAAAATAGGCAGCAACAATAAAGGCTATGAAGAATGCATGGGAACACATGGTATGGGAGAGATGAATGAAAATGGTGAAAGACTAGCAGATCTATGTGCTACAATTGGACTAGTCATCGGAGGAAGCCTCTTCATGCATAGAAATATCCACAAGGCCACATGGATTTCACCAGATATGTCAACGGCTAACCAAATTGACCATTTCTGTATTTGCAATAAGTTTAGACGGTCGCTCCAAGATGTTAGGGTAAAAAGAGGGGCAGATGTAGCCTCAGACCATCATCTAATTATTGCCAAATTAAGGCTGAAACTGAAAAAGAACTGGACAAGCGAGGGAAGCAAGCGCCAACATTTTAACATCAACCTCTTGAAAGATGAGTCCAAGCTAAAGGAGTTTAAACTTACCATCTCCAATAAGTTCCAGATCTTACAGGAACTAGGCAATGAAGAAACAATTGACAAAAACTGGAAAGAAATCAAAGAGATATTCACGACTACCTGTGAAGAAGTGTTGGGCCCTAGGCAACAAACGCATAAAGAATGGATTTCGGCTGAAACCATGGAAAAAATCCAATATAGGAGAAAGAAGAAGGCAAATCTAAACAATAGCCGCACCAGAACCGAAAAGGCCAGAGCATCAACAGAATACTCAGAAGCAAATAAAGAAGTTAAACGTAGTATAAGGACAGATAAAAAGAACTACATAGAAGGATTAGCAAGTGAAGCAGAGGAGGCTGCGTACCATGGAAACACAAGAGAATTATTCAGTACAATCAAAAAGTTATCTGGAAAGTTCAACAATCCAGTGAGACCAGTTAAAACTAAAGATGGGAAATCAATACCTGATGAAGAGGGTCAGAAAAAAAGATGGATAGAACATTTTGAAGAACTCCTCAACCGGCCAGCACCACAACACACACTCAACATAGAGCCAGCGGAAAAAGATCTAGAAATAGAGTGCAGCACACCCACAAAGCAAGAAATATGCAGAGCAATTAAACAACTAAAGAAAGGCAAGGCGGCAGGTCCTGACAGAATACCGACAGAAGCCTTGACAGCAGATATTACGTCTAGCACTGAAATGCTACACACACTATTCAAGAAAATATGGGAGGAGGAACAGATACCGGCTGAATGGAAAGAAGGACACCTCGTTAAGCTCCCGAAGAAAGGAGACCTTAGTTCTTGTTCTAACTATAGGGGAATAACCCTGCTGTCGATCCCAAGCAAAGTATTCAACAGAATGCTGCTAAACAGAATGAGGGAGGCAATAGACATCAATCTTAGGGACCAACAAGCAGGGTTCAGAAAAGACAGATCCTGCACAGACCAGATTGCCACACTGAGAATTATTGTGGAACAATCTCTGGAGTGGAACTCGTCACTATACGTCAACTTCATTGACTATGAGAAGGCTTTTGACAGTGTCGACAGACAGACTCTGTGGAAGCTGCTTAGACACTACGGGGTACCACAAAAATTGACAGACATAATTAAGGCTTCTTACGAAGGACTATCGTGCAGAATTGTCCACGGCCAGCAAACAACGGCGGCTTTTGAGGTACAGACCGTTGTCAGACAGGGGTGTCTGCTCTCGCCTTTCCTATTCCTGCTGACCATTGATTGGATAATGAAAATGTCTACAGAGCAGAAGAGAAATGGTATTCAGTGGACACTATGGAAACAACTTGATGACCTGGATTTTGCGGATGATCTGGCCCTAGTATCACACACACAGCAACAGATGCAAGAGAAAACCAATTATGTAGCACAGTACTCTGCTTGCATCGGCCTGAACATCCACAGAGGAAAAAGCAAAGTCCTTAAAATAAATACATCAAGCAACACACCTATAGCACTGGAAGGAACAAACCTTGAGGAGGTGGATAGCTTTACATACCTCGGCAGCATCATTGACATACAAGGAGGGACAGACGCCGACATAAGAGTGAGAGTTGGTAAGGCAAGAGCGGCATTTAACCAGCTAAAAAAGGTCTGGAGCTGCAGCAATTTGACCCTCCAGACCAAGGTCAAGGTATTCAACACCACAGTGAAACCTGTCTTGCTATATGGGGCAGAAACATGGCGAACAACAGCAGCTGGTTCAAAAAAGCTACAGACCTTTATCAACTCATGTCTCCGAACGATTTTACGAATCCGCTGGCCCACCGTCATCACCAACGAGGATCTCTGGCGGCGCACACAACAAGAACCAGTGGAAGAGTTAATCTGCCAGCGCAGATGGAGATGGATTGGCCACACCCTCAGAAAGCCCGCATCAAGTATCACGAGACAAGCCCTGACTTGGAACCCCCAGGGTAAGAGAAAAAGAGGTCGACCCAAAACAACTTGGAGAAGGGAACTGGAGGCAGACATCAAAAAGAGTGGGCACAACTGGGGACAGTTGGAGAGACTTGCCCAAGACGGGATGCCTGGAGAGCCTTTGTTTGTGGCCTATGCCCCAGACGGGACGACAGGCGATGATGATGATGATGAATTTATATTTACGTCCATTACAAGTATGAATGTTATAAAGAAATATTAATCTCTTAATTTATATTTATTACGTCCATTACAACTATGAATGTTATAAAGAAATATTAATCGCTTAAGTTATATTTACGTCCGTCCGTTACAACTTTGAATGTTATAAAGAAATATTAATCTCTTAAGTTATATTTACGTCCGTTAAAACATTGAATGTTATAAAGAAATATTAATCTCTTAAGTTATACTTACGCCTGTTAAAAACCTTGAGTGTTATAAAAAAAATTTAATCTAAAAATTGTATTTACGTCCGTTACAACCTTGAATGATATAAAGATATAGCAATTTCTTAAGTTATATTTACGTCCATTACAACATTGAGTGTTATAAAGAAATATAAGCTCTTCAATCGTATTCACAACTTCTTACAACTGTGAGTGTTACTAAGAAATAACCATCATGTCGAAATTGACACGCACTGACTTATGCAAATTGTTATAAACATATAACATAAACTTTGGCCGACCCAACGTTTGGCAACACGATGGTTGTGTTTTAATGATTACTTGTCTCTCTTGACTTGATCACCAGCAAACTTAGTTTAGAGTCTTTTGAAACGCAATGCTTTTGAACATACGAGATCGGTCGAACAATACCGAGCCTCTTTCTGCAAAAGTCTCTAAGACAGACTATACATAGAGCATTGACATAACGATATTGAGATTGAGCTATTAAAATACGCCACAAAAGGAGAGACTGAGTTTTGTACTTATCATAGATTGATCTATTAATATGCACCGTATGTGAACACTTTTTTTTAACATTGCACTGGTGCAAGTTCATTGTTGTGCTTTAAGTCAATATCCTTCGTTTTATTATATTGTTTAGTTAACTTAATAAATTACTATTTATAGTTATACTTAGTTTGGCTATCGCTATTTATTGCTGCATTTAATAAATGATGCGTCCTTGTTGTGTACTGTTGACACGATCCACAGAGACCAAAAAGACATGATATTCTCTACATTATAGCGGTGCGTAAAACAACGTTCTAATTGTTTCTGGTATCACTTGCTTAAGTAGGTTAATAGAAAAGCTTTTAAGAATAATTACCGTAAATATTATTAATTTGAACTTTCTTCCATTCCCATTGAATATAACAAAGCAATATTGAACAGAGAAAATGCTGTTTTATCGCTGTTTGCTTGCAAGTTTAATTGTACCTGGAAGGCTTTCCCACACGTAGAAGAAAATTGATTTTGGGCCCTAGTTCAATTAGATTAGATTCTGTTTTAATTGTCGTGTGATTGTTTGGGCGCTAGTTCTCTGTGTATTGTGATGCAAAAGGGAGTCCACGCGTTTGCTTGCACTATACTTGAGCAAGTGTTGCTATCAATTAAGATCGATGTTCATGGATTTTAGATACGTTTTTAGACAGTCCATGAAAATTTTGTTTTAGGTCCTAAATGGAATAGTTGCCTCCGGATAGTCCACTAAACATTAATAGTTTAGTAAGTTTCTGCCCAGCATTCTTGCAACATGCCCTGCCCATCTGCAACATGCCCTGCCCATCTGAAGTTTTCTTTTTGTAGTGGCGTATGGATGCCTCTAATTTCAAATGTGCTTTGATGCCGCAGTTATCCCTGAACTAAACAACCTTTCATTTGAATGTCTTCAAATAATCCTAGATTTCTTAGACCAACGACTGTTAGAGATATCATACGAATGTCGTCTTTATTCTTTAAGAAGATACTACTGTAAAGAATCTTGGGGCTAGAACATGTTGAAAATATTATGTTGCTAATCCACTTCACAAGGAAGATAATGAAACAAGCAATGGAAACCGTCAAGGTTAGTTCAACGTTTTAATTTTAAGAGAACAACATGGAGTCCATACACAACATCGAGCACTCGACAAGGACTGCATAACAACGTGAAGTCAATATACAATAAAAATTTGGTGTGCAAAACAATGCGCAACATTGAGTATTTGGTCAATTTCCAACAGAACACTCATAATTTAGGAGACTAGTTGCAGGAAAAGCTAAATACTCATTTCCTCAATCCATTTACACTGCCTAGCGTAAAAACGTGATTTTGACATACTATTGTAATACATCTACTCTAGCACCAAAAATTCTCTATTATATTCCAAGGGCCATTTCTACCGGCTGAGAAAATGCATTGGTTTGAGCATCAAGTTCTTGAACAAACTGTTTTATTTCTCTTAACTTTTTTTTTTTTGCGGGGGAGGGAGGTGGCGTGCTGCAAATACCATGTGAGTTGTATCTCTTTTTAAAAGGATTGTTCATTGGTTTTCAAGAAGAA
>CAXITT010001204.1:97870-123637 GCA_964033795.1 Lymnaea stagnalis | reverse complement strand
ACGCCAAGTATCAGTTCACCTACAAGTCACACGCCAAGTATCAGTTCACCTACAAGTCACACGCCAAGTATCAGTTCACCTACAAGTCACACGCCAAGTATCAGTTCACCTACAAGTCACACGCCAAGTATCAGTTCACCTACAAGTCACACACAATGCGTTTATATTGACACAAATTTTGTAACTTTTATGATGATACTAGCGCATACTTGGGTCAGTGTAAGACATGGCATTATGTCTGAATGTGGCGATATCAATTATGACTGTTCGTTATATACTGTCACACACACACTGTGTCTACTTAAGGCATATGCACATGGCATGAGATCACTGTTAACATTCTACAAGCACATACGCATCTAAAATGAGTGTTACAAAAGGCCAGATAAGACCGATGCCAACCATATGAGTATAGCTAGGCACTTCGTTTCAAACTGTGTGTAACATTATAATATAATAATAGCTATTTTAGTGGCACCCTGCTACAAATAATTTAAAATAGCCATCGGCATACTATTATACGGACTGGTAACATTCCCCTGCAAGTTGCATAATTTGAATATTTTATATTTCAGCTAATCAAAGCTCATTCATGAAAAACCAGAACAAATCTAAACCTGTCAAACATGACAAAAAGCTGTCTTCAATTTGTATTGATTTAAGTTTCACGAATTTAAACATTTTTCAAAATTGTCATGAGTTAACTGCGAAAAGAGCTAATCAAATGCTACTAAAAATGATTTATTTAAGTTAATTATTTTATTATTATTTTTTTTTTAAACGACTGTGGTGGTGGACAGAAGAAAAAATAATCTGTGCTTTAAGAGAAGAGTTTTAAATTTAACACCTTTAAATTTGCATGCTAACACCCGGGTGTTAAGGTAATATAGATGTCGCGATCAGACTAGAAATGAAGATTAGCTTTAATTTGTTGCGCACCTCTTGGACTCTGTGCTTGATTTGGGGCAGCATCAGCGCGCTCTAAAAACGTTTGTGGCGTATGGGCCTAGTTCAGAGGGATTGTCGTAAAAAAAAAGGAGCCTAGTATCGTGTTGTTATTACCGGTACTGTTATGTTTGAAGATGTCATGGCAACAGTTTTAGTTTGAGTTTATTCGAGGAAATATTAGACTACATAATATCTAGAAAATGAGATCAGAGAGTTTGTCTCTGTCTTTAACTATTTTTGTTGTCGTAGGGCTTTTTCTTTGGCCGAAACGTCCACTCTTAGTGTGTTAGTGTCCTTCTTCGGGTTCTCCTCTACACTTTGTAATGATAATTATTTTAGCAAGAACTGTTTTTAAACTATGGACTATTCAGTAGGTGGCACGATTTATTTTGGATCACATTTTTTAAGGTACAAAACCGCTTTTAAAGATATTTCATGATATCTTAAATGCAAATTGTATTATCTTTATTTATTTCCTTTCAATCCGGTTCCAAAACAGAACAAGTTATGAGATAAACGTGGCTGGAAGGTCGATTAATTCTTGAATTTTGATTGTTTTAATTAAATGTCTAAAGGAGATTTTTTTCAAATTTCGCAATGCTGCTAACCTTTATCGCGATGGGCCCCGTGGGTGCTTGCAGGGGCGTACACTTGGATCAATGTGGACACCGCAGCGATTCTAGTAATTTGATCGTTGGTGTCAAGATACTTCTGTAATATCTGGAAAGAAAAAAATATGCGGGGTTGATGTAAGCAATAATCCGTGATATTTCTCTGACATTGTGTCCCATGATGTTGTATTTCCCGACATGTTTTCACGTTTAAAAAAAATATTTTTTTCTATGTATTCATATTAATCATATCCATGTTACTGTAATCCATTACATATTTAAGAACAGCTCACCGTATCCATGTTACTGTAATGCTTTACGAAAAGACGCGCGTCTTATACAGTTCAAGTTATCGTAATCAATCTTTTCATTGAGTGACAAGGAAAGATAAATACCCATCTGACTTTGGGTTCCCTGAAGGCTTGTATATCTGATCCCTTCCTGCACATGTTGATCAAAGCATCGGCACAGTCTCTTTGAATTTCAAGGAATTCCTGTCAACACGTAATATTACTTATGCTTACAAGTTTGTTTTGTGAAATGTAGCGTGTGTAATACTTCTTTTCAAAAGTGCAAGTATAAAAAAAAAAAAAAACGAAACAAAAGATGCACTTGCATCGTTGCGAAAATGAAGAAATAGTTATACTTTTGAATGCAAGACATACAAAACACGTAGAACTAATCTACATGGCAACCAGAATGTACCTTCTACTTCTTCTTCTATATCTTAAGGGCCCACGATCAATTTATTGATCATTTTGGCTCCTATGCATGTACCGCATAATTCAAATATATTTTGAAATCACATATAATGAGCAGAAATAAATAATTTTTAAAAATTAAAAAATTAACCTTCTCCTCCAATCCCCAGTAGGAGTTATCCTTCCCCATCAACGAAGTTAAAACTTGAACTGCGTCGCTTTTAGAAAGCTCCTGGAGGAAACAAAAGAAAGAAAACAAATAATCTTACTTGACCCGAAACGAAGAATTTAAAGCGTTGTGGACTGTATACCTTTCTTTTTTATTTTATTTTTTTGGTATTACTTTATCCAATCAGTTAAAGTTTTGTTCTATTTAAAACAGAATATCCTCACCTTTGAAATGGATTCACTGACACGTGAGTAGGCTGCGCAGATATGAAGAGCTCTTCTTTGAAGATTTAGAAAACTGCTTCTCTCCCCTTTCGAGTCTCCGTCATGTGGCGACTGCTTTAAAATCTCTATTAGTACGTCTGTAGGAAGAANGCACATGTTTGTTCATCAGAGCTTGAGACTAAAAGATGCCGAATAAAAAAACAACAACAAAACTTCCCTGTCAATACGTGTATGGCGTACATAGACCAGCTTTTTATAGATCAGGTTCTATGGACCCGATTTCATTCAATTTTAAAGGTGAGCCGTAATAATAGCACTCGTAAGGCTGAACGCGTGTGGCGGGTCTTGGCTACAGACACGATTCTACTGTGGCGATGTTAACAGTGTCACGCCATGACAGTATGACATCATAGTGTTGATTACCTAACTTATGAATAAATATTGAAATTCTTCTTTCTTTAACGTTCAAAAGGTTAATGTATCTCAATCTGTGGTTTGCTTTTCTAAAAAAATCCCCCCCCCAACCAATTTGCTTATTTATACCAGAACAAACCTGTGATTTTAAAGTTTTCAAACGATTTTTCAATGGTCGGTAGCATGCTCTCAAATCTCTTCAGCAGTTTCACCAACAACTCCAAGCGTTCCCTTTTGTTAACAGAATTGATCTCGCTCCAGTTTTCCATCACCATCTTCACAAAGCGTTCAATTTCCTCTGGTCCAGTCTTGGCACCTCTTGAAAAGATGTCCTCCTAGTTGTCGAATAAAAAGGCAGAGCAATTAAGTTTTATAAACTTCTATTTAATGTGATATTAAATGTAAACTTGCTATAGCCCTTCAAAGAATGGTGGACGCCATGCTGGAGCTTCCCATCTACTAAAGTTACTTGACAAAAAATTCATTCAAGTAACGCACTTTAGAAGATGTCCTATTAGTTTTACCCTGCCCCCCTCCCCTCTCTTTTTCAGTACGCCACAGACCCTGAACTATATTTTAATATTCTGATGTCTCACCCGAGTGGCCTAAAACATGCCAATCTCAAGTTCACAGTCTGGGGAGTTCAATCCCAACTTAAGCCCAGTCCAGCAAAAAAACATCACCAGCATCCGTGGTGGATGGGACCCGTTAAGCTTGGATGGTAATTCATCTAAGAGAAGTCAACTCTGAATTCAAACCCGGAGTGGTCCCAGATCACTAAGTAGCTTTCTCGGTACGAAGTCCTTATGTAGTCTACTTCCGGCTGCCACCTTTATATTTTAATTAATTGATCTGTATTTACTGTTGCTAAACCATACAAATAGCATCGGTGGACACACTCTGATTTTAAATTTAAAAAGGGAAACTAAACAAGAATGGGTAACAATGCGAAGGATTAGGGAGTTTCCGTGTAAAACACGGAGTTAAACAAGTATATATCATCTTTGTAAAAATAAAAAAAATGAATCCGATAGTATGTTAGCACGAAATGATGAAATGGCTGCTCAAAGTTCAGACAAAAAGAAACAGGACAGTCAGCGCGCGAGTGAGCTGATTGCAGACACGATGACCATCCTCACGATCACGCGAGTCCACGGGAAATGGTAGGAGAAACTGACATACCACGAAGAACAGCAGTGCAACACATTGTAAAGCAAGATCTACAGAGGCATATAACTTGGTAATGGGGCCCGTTGTATCACGGAGACCGCATCTTAAGACCGCAGCAACGATGTCAACAGTGACTTGACCGGTTTTCAAACGGGAGACGTTGGCGAAGCATTTCGTTTACAGACAAGAAGACATTTACTCTCGCGAAATCTGTTATTTCTTATGATGCTTATGGTTATTCTGAAGCTAGAAAGAAAAAAAATTACAGCAACGTGACCTGTACATGAACCCGTCCAAGGACAAGAATTAATTGCTTCGAGATATTCGAACCAGTTGTAATCGTCAGACCTTAACTAAACAACCAGCAGGTATTCAAAACAGCTGTAATCGTCACACACTTAACTAAAAAAAACCATCCAGACTGCAACAACACATAACTTTCCAACCACAAATGATGAAAACATAAATCCCCTATCTACACAATTAAAAACAATAAAAATAAATCTGAATGCTATTCAGTTCACACCGATTAATGTAAAACCCCACAATAATGCAATCCCCTTATTTTTAACTCGACATAATTTTTTGAACCCCTACTCTCGCTTGATGTTTAACTGTACATTAAATAAATTTTTGGAGGGTTAAGATGTAAAATTGAGTGTACTTTACCAATTAAAATTATTATTGTTTTAAAATAGAAATCTGCAGGTTAATTCCACGTGTTGTCAATTTTTCTCGCAAACAAATGGTCAGCTCAGCTGGCGTTGCCTTATAAATATATATATATTTTAAAAGCTGAACCTTAGAATCTGCACACATTTTTTTTTTTTTACAATGACTCACATTTCATCACACACACATTACAAATGTAAACCTAGACAATGTGAATTATAAACAGATTTCTTTACTGTTTAACGTTTATTCATTTCTTACCATAGACGTAGTCCTGCTAGTCCTGTCTTCACAGCTGAATGAAATTATGGTTTTGGGTGAAACCAAAGGTGACTTTTCAAATCTTTAACAGCTCGAATCTAAAACAATTTTTTTTCTGAAACATTTGCAAGAAAAAATTATTTGTGGTGTGCTTTTAGCATCAAAAAAGACGATCTAATGGCACAATCTAAACTTGTATTGTTTTGTTGTGTTTGACTCTTGTGAGTGGTAGTAAATACTTGTAAAATTAAAGTAAAGAAAAAGCATGGGGTAAGCTAATTCGATTATTTGAGACCACTCTTCTTTTTCTTCTGTACACGTTTTACTTCACATAAGTAACGTGTGTTGTTAGGGCCTCTATCCGACCTCCGGCCAGCAACGTTTGGTATGAGGGCCTCTATCCGACCTCCGGCCAGCAACGTTTGGTATGAGGGCCTCTATCCGACCTCCGGCCAGCAACGTTTGGTATGAGGGCCTCTATCCGACCTCCGGCCAGCAACGTTTGGTATGAGGGCCTCTATCCGACCTCCGGCCAGCAACGTTTGGTACGAGGGCCTCTATCCGACCTCCGGCCAGCAACGTTTGGTATGAGGACCTCTATCCGACCTCCGGCCAGCAACGTTTGGTATGTGGGCCTCTATCCGACTTCCAGACAGCAATTTTTGGTATGAGGCCCTCTATCCGACCTCCGGACAGCAATAGTTGGTATGAGGGCCTCAATCCGACCTCCGGACATCAATATTTGATATGAGGGCCTCTATCCGACCTCCAGACAGCAATTTTTGGTATGAGGGCCTCTATCTGACCTCCTGACAGCAATAGTTGGTATGAGGGCCTCTATCCGACCTCCGGACAGCAATTTTTGGTATAAGGGCTTCTATCCGACCTCCGGAGAGCAACGTGCGAACACAACTTAACAAGTACAAGATGTTACATGAAACAGTGTAAGACGTAACATGAAATGAATGAGGATTAAAATTAACCAGTGGAAGAGGTGGCATGAACTTAGTATAAAAATTAACATGATTCGGTTAAGAGTAACATGAACCAGTATAAGAAATAACATGAACGGTTGTAAGAAGTAACAAGAACTGTATAAAAATTAACATGAACCAGTATAAGAAATAACATGAACGGTTGTAAGAAGTAACAAGAACTGTATAAAAATTAACATGAACCAGTATAAGAAATAACATGAATGGTTGTAAGAAGTAACAAGAACTGTATAAAAATTAACATGAACCAGTATAAGAAATAACATGAACGGTTGTAAGAAGTAACAAGAACTGTATAAAAATTAACATGAACCAGTATAAGAAATAACATGAATGGTTGTAAGAAGTAACAAGAACTGTATAAAAATTAACATGAACCATATAAGAAGTTACATGAACAAGTTTAAGAAGTAATATAAACCATATAAGAAGTTACATGAGCCCGTGTAAGAAGTAAGATGAACCGTAAGAAAAAAAAATGAAACTCATATCAATAAAAGGTGTAGCCCAATGGAGCAAGATGTAATAAATCAATGCTATAACAAATGGGCCAAGGCAAATAGTTGAATTGCTTTATGAGCCTATACCAGCGATTCTTATCCATTTTAGTGCCGTGACCCACTTATCAAGATGTGCTGACCCCCAACCAGGATTATTCCTAGAAATGGAACACACACACACACAAAAAGAAGAAAAAAAAACAGTTTTTTTTGGGGGGGGGGAAAGGGGGATCGATTTTGACTGTGATGGAATCATCAAGATTTAATAATGTACACCCCTTTATTCAGTTACTAAACTAAATGTTCACAGCCCTGAATCGGCCCTGGTTATCTGACCTGACCCACGTATCAAGATGTGCTTGCCCCCAACCAGGATTATTCCTAGAAATGGAACACACACACACACAAAAAGAAGAAAAAAAAACAGTTTTTTTTGGGGGGGGGGAAAGGGGGATCGATTTTGACTGTGATGGAATCATCAATATTTAATAATGTACACACCTTTATTCAGTTACTAAACTAAATGTTCACAGCCCTGAATCGGCCCTGGTTATCTGACCTCACAAGACACAGATGACTCTGACTTCAGTTACTTAAACTAAACCATTTGGAAAGCTTGTGATAAAATCCATTAAAAAATTGTTATCTTATTGGACGTTATGCAGATGCATTATGAAAAATGAGCGTTCTGAATACACCTTTATATCTCAAACAGGACCGATGCAACCAAGTAAATTACTCCGGACTCCACCCACATGCGGCTCCCAAGGGCAGAATTATTGTGTGTGTGTGAGTGTGAGTGTGTGTGTGTGTGTGTGTGTGTGTGTGTGTGTGTGTACAATAACATTTGCTTCATTTATTTTAGAATTTATGGGGGCCCCTAATTATGATTTTCTGGGGGCACAAAAAGAATCATCTGCGTTGCATAACTCTCAAGGTCTTAGGTTTGGTAGTATTTAAATGCGCAGCCTTAAGATCAGTAGCTGAGGTCATTGCCTTGGAATAGATCAACACAAAAAAACAAAACAAAAACTGTGTTTAATAAAAATAAATGTTATGTATCAATCTTTTATGCTGAATGATTATTTTGTCATAGTCTTAAATGTGACAAAATATATTACGTTTTGATTAAATCAGAACTGTTAACTTACCGTGTTAAAAAATTATTAACCATGCTAGCTAAAACATCACTTTTGAAAATAGATGTCTTGTAAATATTTTAGTAATACAAATTAAAAAAAAAAACAACACATTGTCAAATCCCCTTCCTTTCATTTGTGTGCATTGCCAGTTAGCCCCGTGATTTTGAATGCATCAACTTTTATCATATAATAACCACTTATATCCAGTGCAACCGTTAAGCAATTTTTTTATAAAGACTTTAATATATCTATTATAGTAGGATATGCAACGAGAAAAAGCACACGAGACACTAAAGAAGTAAACACAATAAAATTATGAACAAATAAAGTAAAATCCAGTTAGGAGTCAATGGATGCATCACTGAAATAAAGAGGCGAAAATTTTACCTTGTTTTCACCTTTGAGTTTGAATTCGCCTGAAAGAAGCTAACATGATATCGATTATTCGCTTTTGATTTACCACGGTATGAGTACTGCAGTGCTTCCCCAACGTTCGATGTGTGCGCCAAAGGGGAGCTATTCAAAATGGAGCTATTTTAAGATTATTGGCCTTTTAGATTGGAAACGTAATTATTATTATTATTATTTTTAAAATTGTTTAAAGGGATCTGTGTTATACAGGTGATTAGCTTGTTGTTTTTTCTTTAAAGTTGAGACATGTTTAATTCTACAACACTGGATCTCTAAACCAGTGGTTCCCAAACTGTGCGCCGATCGAGGAAACTCCTAAATACTATTATAGTTTAAGACATTGACATTGATTCCATTACGAATCCAGCAGACCCCTCATCTTTCGTTGACGCAAGAAGTAAAGAGAAATTTTGTTAAAATAGTGTGCACACCTGTGATACTTGGGCGACATCTCATTAAATCCCTATCGGCATTGGTACGTTTGAAACCTTGTGCAAACTCACCCGCCACCCCCCCCCCTTTTCTTGTTACGACCACTTACATATTACTGGAAATAACCCTCATCTTTGATCGTTTTTCCTCCATCCAAAAAAAAATTTAAAAAAAAAAAAAACAAAAAAAAAAAAAAAAAAAAAAAAAAAAAAAAAAAAAAAAAAAAAAAAAATAAAAAAAAAAAAAAAAAAAAAAAAAAAAAAAAAAAAAAAGACACAACAAAACAACAAGTGGCCAACACAACCTCTTCTTTACCGTTAGAAGCACGTAGCAGCAGGAGCGGTGCACCGGCCCACAAACGCACGTGCCAGTTCAAGACGCTTTACTCTCGATACCGATACTGACCCATTAAAAAAAAACAAAAAAGCATACTGTAAATAAAATATGGGTACAGTTTTTTTTTTTATAGTTATTGACTTAATTATTATACTATGGAAACGCCCTATCACCGAAAGAAAACTTTAAAAAAAAAAATACCAAAAAAATACCATGAGAATGAAAAATGATAACTAACACAGCAGTACGACGTCTATAAAAGCTATAGCAGTACGTCGTCTATAAAAGCTATGGATTATGACTTACTCCACCGGCCGAACAGACACAGCTTTCTGAACCCTGTCCCGAATGCTAAGAATGTACACACTGCACTTGTCTTCATATCAATGTCTGATTATAGCACACGATAGCGATATCAGCGGTTCTTACCATTTGTTTAAAAAAAAAAAAAGAGTTTACTAAGTAGGCGAAGAACTTAAAACTGAGAAGCTCTTTCTACTGGTAACTAAAATCTATGTATAAAACACTCAATGGAAAACGAATGTTATAGAATTTTTGAACATATAAACCGAGTAGCATCTGCCCTGTCGCTAGGCAATGGCAGAGCTACAAGATAAGCGCGTTAAGAATCCCATGTTAGTTCCAACATTATTTATAAAAACATGTTTGTTTGTTTTTTCTTCGAGTGATCATTAAATTAAAATGTTTGGTAAAACTATGACATTTTCATTGCCGCGTCAGTAAGTATTCATCTACAACTTACCTTTTTACCCTTTGTACATTAACAAAATTTTAATAATATTAATCTTTAAAAAAAAACAAAAGAACACTTCAAGGTGCTTCAAAACATGCACTGCATTTTTGTGTGTAAAAGGCTAGTTGATGAAGACATTAGCTGAGATGTCTTATTTTTTACTTGTCTAAGTAAATAATTAAAGAAAGCACAAACATCTTGTTTGACTTAAACTTAAATGAGTCGTGTGTATCTTTAACCCGACGGCTAATAGGATGTCATTAATCTAAACATGGCTGAATAGGATGTCATTATTCCAAAACATGGCTAAATAGGATGTCATTATTCCAAACATGGCTAAATAGGATGTCATTAATCCAAACATGGCTGAATAGGATGTCATTATTCTTAACACGGCCCAATAGGATGTCCTTATTCCAAACACGGCTAAATAGGATGTCATTAATCCAAACAAAGCACTGGAGAACTGAGGGAAATACTGGAAGTTTTTTTGCCTGCCAATAGAGATATTGTCGAGTTGAATTGGCAAACAGATACAGATAACAATTTAAAAACACTGACGACCTTTTCTAACCCCAAAGCCTGAACCGTGCTGTGAATCTTAGCCACAACGACGTTATTATCGGATCGACATGTTAAAAACAAGGTTTGTATGGCAATACATCATAAAATACTTAATTCGAGGTATCACAATCGATGGTGTTTCTTGCTTCCTGTGCCGCCCTGGGGGTGATCCTTGATTTTACTGAGTGAAACGGAATGCATCAAATAAAGTTCGACCATATAGTCCTATCACCTCCCCCACCCCCCACCCCCCGGCTTAAGACACATTAGACACATAAATTAGACACATATTTTGACGACCTACAGGGTGGGGGTGAGTTAGGACACCGTCGTGAATTAGGACACCATCGTGGTGTTTTGACACCATGCTGATTCTGAAATCAAGCCACAGAAGCTACAAATTCTGGTTGGCGAACTAATTCCGTCGAACGTCCCTGAAATAGAATATTTTGCCTAAACCACATTGGTCGGATTATCAATAGACCAAAACAAAGCCGTGCGAAAGGGGGGGGGGTCGGGTGTTGGGTTGACTGACAGGCCACCCACCCTATGCACCGAATTCAGAGGGTGCCAAAGAACCAAACTGTGTGTGTGTGTTAACAGATATTGTGTGCGAAGAGGGCGCCTAAACTCAACAACAACAACAACAACAAAAACAACAACAACAACAACAACAAAAACAACTCATGGCACGTTTTTTTTCTTCTCTTTTTAATTTATTGGAATGTACAATAATAAATAAGCATATTTGTCCGTGCGACAAATTAAATGACATTATAACACTTGAAAATTATAATCATATTTTTAAAAATATTTTAGGATCAAAATTAAAACAAAACGCTTCAAAGACACAACAGCTTCTCCTCATGGTTATTTAGTTAGTCGACCTTCGACGGGAAACACCGGATCATCTGAGATGACACAGTTCAACATGTCCTTACGACATCAAGGACACAGCACTCTTGTTTGCCATAACTTAAACATTTGTAAAAAAAAAAATCACTGACAATGACTTGCGACTTCTAATTAAATGATGATTCCCGTCCAGCACCTACGAAGAGGTCCCTACTAATGGTTAGCTGATTCCTTTTTACGGTCCATCACTGACTCAAATAAATTTTGCATAATCAGGAAAAGCCCCCCCCCCAAACTTCCCCCATACTCTTCCCCACCAAGAAGTATATATATATATATACATATAGATATGAATAGATTGTTGACCCTTGAATGTGAGCTCATCATGGTTTGACCCGTATGATGATGCACTTGCACATAAAGTTATCAAGTAAACAGATGAGTTGGTGTCACGTGTAAATATTTTGTTTTATTACATAGAAACAGTAACTTAATGAACAAGTAAGTTCACTAACACATCAAGAGTAAAATATACAAGGACAGGTATGACGTAGTTTAAAACCTGTTTTTTTTTTTAAATAACAACCAAAAAAAAAAAATGAACTGCCACAACCAATAACTTAATGAACAAGTAAGTTCACTAACACATCAAGAGTAAAATATACAAGGACAGGTATGACGTAGTTTAAAACCTGTTTTTTTTTTTAAATAACAACCAAAAAAAAAAAATGAACTGCACGAACCAAACAGCTCTTACAATCCATTATCCAGATAATTGCCTCTAAATATAAATATTTCTAGATGATTAATCAACATCAGTACATCCAATGGTATCACCAAGACATAATCATCAAACATACCTTCACAATTTGACTTTAAGACTTATCTTAAGTCAATTAATTTTCAATCGATGACAACGTTTTAAAAAAAAAATTAATTAACCAATTTAACAAACACGCAATGCATCTGCTGTTAGTGTCATACTAGTTTCTACGGAAGAGTGTTTGGGGGGCGGGGCAAAGTCACAGATGACTTAAACTAAACAGTTCTTCTTTTTCTTAAAAAAATAAAAGTTATACCATAATTATATCAGTAAAATCAAGATATTTATAAAGTGCTCTCCACTATTATGTTTAACTTTAAGTCACAAAGGTTCATTTGGAGCACTCTTTAATATCTGTCATTTCGGTTGAACAAAATTGAAAAAAAAAACCAACAACAATAATTTATATTGACTTGGCACTGGCCGCTTGAAAGCCACACACGGCTCTGTTACGGAATAGAAACTGTGGCTATCGTTGCTACTAAACCTGTAACGTCGTTAGAATAATTTGTTACTGGCTGCGGGTTCGTAAATATTTTCTTAGCAGAGATCATTTATTTAAAACGGCTCCTCACTTAAAAAATAAGAAAATTGTGGTAAAGATCAGAAATTAAAAAAATTATCATTCACGTTCAGTGAAGATTTTATATATTTTTTGAACAGTGTTTTAACAGAGTTGAGGCCTTAGTTAGATAACAGAGTTGAGACCTTAGTTAGATAACAGAGTGGAGGCCTTAGTTAGAAAACAGAGTGGAGGCCTTAGTTAGATAACAAAGTTGAGGCCGTACTTAGATAACAGAGTTGAGACCGTACTTAGATAACAGAGTTGAGGCCGTACTTAGATAACAGAGTTTAGGCCATACTTAGATAACAGAGTTGAGGCCTTAGTTTAACAGAGTGGAGGCCTTAGTTGGATAACAGAGTGGAGGCCTTAGTTAGATAACAGAGTTGAGGCCTTAGTTAGATAACAGATAAATGTTCTATAAGATGTGATAACTTTGGACACCTCCGCCCCCCCCCCTTTTTTAAACACTTTTAAACACTTCCTCATCGATAGTGATATATATGTCAACTATTCCGCAGGCCCTTGTCATCTTCACCGAATGTCCAATGTTTTATTCTTATTTTTTCTCTTTCCTTCTCAGTTTGGTATTTTTTGAGTGACTTTAAAAAGTGTGCCTTCTCTGTTAATGTTATTGCCCGTTCTATGGCTTTCAATATTTCTGTTTATCTTCCGGCTCAAGCGGATTGTCCCATTTCAATTTGTTCCTATTTTTCAAATCCTTCCGTTTGCGCTTTCAACTTCTCGCTGACTTGTTATTGACTTAACACTACTTTTGACTCCTTTCAACGTCGTGGCCAAACTCTTCTCTTTCCATTGGTTTGGTTTATCATGCAATTGTTTCCCTTGTTCTTTCCCCTGTTTTTTTAGATTCATTTTGCACACTTTGACTCTTGGATTTGGTGCGAAATTGTCCTCATTTCTTTGCTCTTGAATGACCAGTTTCTGTGATATTTGTGACTTAGACAGATGATTTCATTGTTAGTTAGAGTAAGTTGCATTATACGACTTAATCTACATTTTCTCTTTCTGTAATTTCCATGGTTGATTCCCTGATTTTATGTCACTTTATATTTAATTATTATTTTTTGGTGGGGAGGGGGGGGGGGCGCTAAACAGTCTAAATATCGTGTCCTGATTTATGGATAGCCCCATATCATCTTTTCCTTTTCTATAAAATGGGACAATTTTTGTCCTTACGCACTTTTGAAGACAATTGCTCTCTCATCAGATTATCATATTTCTGTTTCATTTCTCCATATGCCTTCCAGGCGTTTTGTATTCGAGCTTCATCTGAGACGCTTTCCTCCGTGGAGTCTGATAGCGTGACTCCGTATGTGTTTTGTAATCTCTTATTCAAATCAATTAACGAGGCATTGCGTACGTCATCTTCACCGCAAGTCAGAGCCGCCAAAGCTGCCTCCTGAATTTCTCTTTCTCTCTCCATTTTTATTCTCAACCGTTCTCTTTCCTTCTCAGTTTGTTCCTTCCCGAGTGACTCTAAAAACAGGGCCTCTTTTGTTTTTTTCCTCTCCACCATTCTCACCATTTCTGATTGTCTTCGTCGAATTATTTGATTTGCAGACGCTGGCATTTGTCCCAATTTTTCAAACATTTCCTTCCGTTCTTTCAACTTCTCATCGACGCTGTTACTTACTTTAACATTAAGTCTCCTTTCTTCACCTCCTGGGCCCAACTCTTCCCCTTCCTTAGTTTGTTGTGTAGGAACTTGCTGCTGGGATGATTCACCTCCTACTTTTGGAATTTTTTTACGCATTTCGACTTCTGGACTAAGTTGTTCGTTAGACTGAAGTGCACTGTTACCGTCTTTGATTTCTCTTTTCTTCCCCATTTCTATCATTTCCCTGGTCGAGTCGTTGATTTTATGAAACAATGTTATTTCTATATCCTTCACGGCCGACAAACTTGCATTAAGAATTCCAGTTCCCTTATCAGTTTCAACAATTCCATTGTATAAATCTTGAGTGTTTTTTAACAGCTCATATAGGCTCTGAAGTTTATTTACGGAATTCTCATTTGACAATTTTTCAATACTTTGTAGGATAATGCTCAGCTGGCTTGATGTTTCCTCTCGAATAATTGGTTCTTTCACCTCGAGAAGTAGACTTTCCCTTGCCGCGTGAGCCTTCTGAAAGTTTTCATCTCTGTAGCGTTGTCCACTACTCTTAAGTCGATCTACTGTTTTCATTAATTTATTCATCTGCTTTTCTCTGATAACTTCATCTTTGGTTTTGTTATGGAACAAGATGGCCCTGTTATCACATTCTTGAAGGAGTTCTTGAAAAATCCCTTTTTGTTCTCTGCACCAGGATTTAAAAGTTTTCCCCTTCTGTTGTCTTTCTTCGGAATCGAAATTGTCCCCGCACGTTACAATCAATATACAAAAGCTTTTTACAAACTCCTGTCCAAAAATACCTTTTAATATTCTAATCACCTCTTTATCCTCAACAGTAAATCTTCCACCGTATCGGACCACTAGCAGGAATGCGTGGTAACCTTTTGGGTTCAGGAGTATTGCATCTTGCATGGCGTCCATGACGAGTATCGTGGCTTTCTCAATGTTCTGAATGCCAATGGTGTCCCCTACACCTGGACTGTCCACTACTTTAAGAATCCGACCGTTGTACTCAGCGTGTTCATAGCTCACTTCACTTGTAACAGATTCCGTACTACTGTTACTCAGAAAAAAATATCGACCCAAAATTGAATTGCCAGTCGAACTTTTCCCGTTGCCAGTTTTGCCAATGAGAAGGAGATCCATTGGACTGTGGTGGTATCCTATTAATGAACCTATGTAGAAAAAATTAATAAGGTCACTAAACGTTTTTTGAACTAAAAACTATGAAGTAGTTATTCGACCTTTCAAAAATGCTAGTTATCAGGCATCCACAAAAAAGTTTTTCTTTACGTTTATGGAAATCAAATCGATTAGATAAATGAAACTTCAATGGGGTACTCTCCCTTGTTAGCGACATAATCTCAGAAAGTTTCTTTAAATTACCAGTACACCAAATCAAGCTGTCTTTTTAACTACACCGTCTAAGAGAGCTTATTTTATCTATAAGAATATCTCAGATAGTTTCTTTTAGCTATAAGAATATCTCAGATAGTTTCTTTCATCTATAACACTATCTCTGATACTTTTCTTTTGCTATAACATTATCACTGATATTTTGTTATAGCAATAACACTATCTGAGATTGTTTCTTTTAGCTATAAGACTATCTGAGATTTTTTTTTTAGCTTAAGACTATCTAAGATTGTTTCTTTGAGCTATAACACTATCTCAAATAGCTTCTTTTCGCTATAACTATATCTCAGATGCAGGGGCGTAGCTAAGGGGGTGCATGGGTTGTGGACCACACCGGGTGACACCATCTAAGGTGTGACACCAAATTGAATAATTGCATAATTACAGAGCACACATTGCTCGGTCTAACCGAATTTCATAAAGGAAAACCGATCAAACCTAAATTTTCCACACATGTAACCAATCCAAATGCGTGCTTTAATTAAAAATTCAAGGTTGATGCGTCAGAAATGAGGTAACCCTAAAATTAGGTCCGAAAAACTACGTTTTGACAATGATTCAACGCCGTTCAATGTGTTCGGTAACTTTCGTTAGTGACAGGAAGCTATATTTATCTAAATTCTGAGAAATAACATTTTCCATTGACACCAAATGTGACGTGAAGGGGCGATTTTAAGTACATGAACCGACTCAGTAATTTTAACGGACACTTTTGTTATAACGTAAATTAAAAGTAAAAATAACTCTAAGTTAACTGTGCTACAGTTCTTAAATAGATTAACTTCTGAGATTATGTTAATTCTCCCTTGTTACACCGTGGACTTATTTTAACACGAAGAAATTCATCGTGTAAGTCCGGGGCGGGGGCTGGGGGTGACACCATGAGTTTACAGCATCGTGTGAGACGAATCCCAGCTACGCCACTGCTCAGATTGGATCGTTCAACTATAAATAATCTCAAATGCTTTTATTTTAAATTTTAATTGTCCTTGGTACACACACACACACACACACACAAAGAAACTCGTCGCCCAAAACTTAATTTCTTTCATTAAATCNGGGGGGGGGGGGGGGGGGGGAGAGGGGGGGCGGAAGCACACAAACAAAGAAAACAAATAATTACAGCTCACTTTAAACGAATTTCTTTTTCCTAAGATCAATTTATTCATCGGACAGTCGAGGATCACATGTATAGGCCAATACAAGCTCACAAATGAAATAATTCAGTTGGAGAATAAATTCAACCCGTTAAATACAGTCAGTTAATATGTTAAGTGAATCATTCTTGGAGCACCTATTCCCATTTTAATCTACGGACCTTCGTTTCGTAGTTTGCAAACATAAAAAAAAAATCGTTCGCGACGAGCACAGAGCTCTAGTGTATAAGTCAACAGTGTTATTGATGGGAATGAATTGCATTCACAAGCATTCATTTTACGCCCAATTCAAATCTCAAAAAGGGATCTGAACCTCATACACCGAATAATGAACGATGATCGCTCTGATATTTTATTTACTCTTCTAGTTTTACTATATACACTTTCATTGCTAAATGTATGCATTAGCTAGTTGCACAAAACTTACCCAGAAAACTAGTTTATCAGCCTAATAGGGTATCAAGCGCGATACAGCATCTCTTGGGTTATCGATTAAAATGTAACATAAAGAACGCAACTTGCCTTCATATCGCTACTGTATGTATTATCTTTGGCCAGAACCTACAGTGGTTCTAAACTTATGCAAATGACTGTGCAGTTATTATTTTATTATTTTAAAAGTATTCTTTAAAAAAAATGGACGTCAGCTTCCGTATCGTTCCTCACCATTAACAACACCACCATTACAACATCGCCATTCACAATATCACAATTAACAACATCACCATTAACAACATCACTATTAACAACATCACCATTCACAATATCGCCATTAAAACATCACCATTAACAACATCGCCTTTCACAATATCACCATTAACAACATCACCATTAACAACATCCCCATTAACAACATCACCATTCACAATTTCACCATTGACAACATCACCATTAGCAATATCACCATTCACAATATCACCATTAACAACATCACCATTCACATATCTATAACCCTACGTAACTCACATTTCATAACACTCTCTGTCTATACATATTTTTTTCCTCTCCCCCCTCTCTCTCTTTCTCTCTCCCTCTCTCTCTCTCTCTCTCTCTCTCTCAGTATTTCCAGTAGTACAACTGTGTATAACGTCACGGCAATGTCGCCTAGCAACACACAGTTACCAACTGTCAACAATACTCACAGACTTTCAGGGTCTTTATTTAATTTTTTTTTTAAATGCCGTATTACTGAAGCGTTTTAAATGTAAGCGGACGCTCTCAATGTTTGACTAATCTCTGCGCTCTGCGTTGAGACGCATGAAGATTTAGAACAACCGCCACTTCATTTTTAGGTTCATTGTCGTCAAAATACAAGTTCAAGATTGAATTTTACAAGATGTCTGATAATGTAGTGGAGATTATTTGAAGACACATGACATGTGATTCTCTTATTGTTGACCTTATTATAAACATCACACGTCACATTGTTATTAATGTAGTAATTTTACAAACTCAACCAAACAAAGTATAAAAATGTGCACTTGCAGAGAAATGATATCAATATAAAAATAATCATTGTGAATTAAGCCTCGGCTGAGCCTCTTGACATCTACAAGCTGCTAACTCTCCACTAAGCCAAAACATCGCGTTAAGAATATTTGATCAGTAAGACGTCAGATAACCAAAACCAAGAAAAACTCTACTTGAAAACAACAACAACTGATGACTGATGTAACCCAATATCAAGCTAATCAACTAGTTCATTGCATCAATTGTGACAGTTTTAATTTTTTTTTTTTTTTTTTAATTTTGATTAAAATTTCACATTTGTATATTTTACCTGTTAAAATATTTTCCATTTGGGGTCGTGGAAAGAGTTGACCTAAGAAATCTAAGAATCAGGTAAGATAGGTGACTGATGTAACCCAATATCAAGCTAATCAACTAGTTCATTGCATCAATTGTGACAGTTTTAATTTTTTTTTTTTTTTTTTGATTTTGATTAAAATTTCACATTTGTATATTTTACCTGTTAAAATATTTTCCATTTAGGGTCGTGGAAAGAGTTGACCTAAGAAATCTTAGAATCAGGTAAGATAGGGGACACCATAACCCCCAAGGGAGTGGGAGTGGTAGCGGGAAAACAAATTAAGAATCACTGTTATATACTATTTATTATTGACCGAATTGTACAATCTATTATCAAGCAAGCAAGGTTGGTTTAAAATAAAAACTTTCATACTTTAGCAATCGACCCATTGAAAATGGCTGAATAAGGTGTCACGAAATCCTATGCCCTAGTTCCTAAACACGGTTTCCACTATGGAATCTCACCTGACAGATGATTTTCTGGAAATATTTAGTATTGTGTGTGCAACTAACATTACGTCACATTTTAAATGATGAGAGTTGTAGTGTAGTTGTTTCTTTCGAGCATTTCAGAGGTGTTGGTGGCGCAAAGAATAAAGAGTCGCGCCTCCAGGCGTGTTGTGAGCGGGTCGATCGATAGACAAGGGGTGATCATCGACTTACTAGTGATTCATTTTATTATAATTAATAATCCTCCTTTGTTGTGTGACAAGTTTTTTAAAATTTATATAATTGTCTTGTTGTTTCTAGGTTTTTTAAATATTAATTTAATTTTTGTTTAAAATGAATAAATTTTGAATAAATCTCTTGTATTGTGATAATTTAATATGAATTTTAAATTAATTTTCTTGTAGCGTAAATTTTTAATTAGTGGTATTGTTGTGTGATAGTGATAATTTAATGTGATTTTTTTTTATTTAGTGTTCTTATTCAGTTATAATTTTATTTAAGTTTATTGAGTGGTTCTCATTTTTTCGTATAATTAAATGTTTTTAAAGTAGTGATAATTTGAATTTTATTTGAGTTTATTGAATGGTTCTCAGTCTTGGGTTTGAGGTCCCTAGCCATAAGGTGTGTTTTTTTAAAATTATTTTTCGAAATAGTTGTCGGAATAATTTATATACACCAACAACAACATTTTGGATTTCAAGAACAAAGAGATATCGTACAGTTTAAATAGGTTTATTTACATGATACGAATGGATCTGGCTCTTCAAAGAGATCCTCACAATGATGATTCTGGAGACGTGTCTTTTGAAGCCGAAGGGTTCCTTTTTCTTTGCTGATTACCCTAACGGAGACCCCTCCGACGTATATTTCCATAGAACCACGAATAAGATTTCTTTTTCCATCGACTCCTCCATGGCGCCCCAAAGCTGCATCTCTTTACCTTGTTGAAACATTTCACTCAAGATACACGAGCGCCCCATCTAGTTTGCTCGCTCCTACTCGCATCCGAGGCAGATGGTCAACAGATCCTACGAGCTCTTCCATATCTTTTTTTAGCAATTGGTCTTTTGTACCCCGGTCACGTGTCTTATGTCTAAAAAATTTTGAAATGCGCAAAAGCGCCCCCTCGTGGTTATTTAGTTGCTCGATGTACGAAAGGAAACACCGGATCATCTGAGATGACGCAGTTCTATATTTTCTAAGGAACAACAAGGAGACAAAACTTTTGTTTGCCATAAATGAAAAAAAATAATTCACTGACAAAGACTTGCGACTTCCGATAAACGATGACCTGCGTCCACCACCTACAAAAATGTCCCGCCCACTGTTAGCTGATTCCTTTTTATGCCTATCACTAATTAAATGAAATTTTGCATAATCGTTGAAAGGCTCCCCCCCCCCCAAACCCCATTATACCACTCCAGGCAGTGAAGCACAGGTATATTCGCTAATTTTGGTTTGACCCGAAACATGTACTTGCACATGAATTTATCAAGTAAACAGATGAGTTGATGAAATGTGTAATATTTGTTTTATTACATAGAAAAAATAACTTAATTAATAAATAAGTTTAATAAAAATAATTTAATTCTGTTTTGAACATCGAGGGTAAAATATACAATAACAATTATGGAGTAGTATTATAAATCCTGTTTAAAACAACAACAAAAAAAAAACAACAACAACAACAAAAACAACAACAAATTAATTGCACAAATGAAACAGCTTTTACAATCCATTATGCAAGTTACTGTCTCTAAATATACATAATGATAGAAGATTAATTAAGTTAAATCAGTACGATCCATCCGATGGCATCACGAAGACTTATTCATCACACGTGATATCACAATTTATTTTAAGACTTAAATTTAGTCAATTTTAAATTGATGACAAAGCTTACATGGCATCAGCAGTCAGTGGAAGGGTGTTTGGGAGCGGGGCAAAGCTGCACATAACTTAAACTAAGCAGTATTTCTTTTACTTAAAACAGAAGGTTTATAATTAATTATATCAGTAAAAAAAATTGAAATCAAGATATTTATCAAGTGTAATCTAGAACTATGTTTAACTTTTAGTCACAGAGTGTGACAAAGGTTTCTTTGGGGCATCCTTTCATATCTGGCATTTCGGTTGAACAAAACTGAAAAAAAAAACACAACTACATAGACTTTGGATAGGTCAGTGGTCGCCTGTAGGGCGACATACGATCCCATTACGGAATAGAAACTGTGGCTTGCGTTGCTACTAATCTATGATTTCGTTTAACAACAATGTGTTTCTGGCTGAGGCTTCCTGAAGAGTTTCTTAGCAGAGGTAATTTATTCAAACGGCACCTCACTTTAGAAAAAAGCTTGTCGTAAAAATAAGAAATAAAATGATCTGTCAGTTTTCAGTGAAGATTTGAAATCTTTTTTGAACAGTATTTTAACAGAGTTTAGGCCTTGATTAGATAACAGAGTTGAGGCCTTACTTAGATAACAGAGTTGAGGCCTTACTTAGATAACAGAGTTGAGGCCTTACTTAGATAACAGAGTTGAGGCCTTACTTAGATAACAGAGTTGAGGCCTTACTTAGATAACAGAGTTGAGGCCGTACTTAGATAACAGAGTTGAGGCCGTACTTAGATAACAGAGTTGAGGCCGTACTTAGATAACAGAGTTGAGGCCGTACTTAGATAACAGAGTTGAGGCCTTACTTAGATAACAGAGTTGAGGCCTTACTTAGATAACAGAGTTGAGGCCGTACTTAGATAACAGAGTTGAGGCCGTACTTAGATAACAGAGTTGATGCCTTACTTAGATAACAGAGTTGAGGCCTTACTTAGATAACAGAGTTGAGGCCGTACTTAGATAACAGAGTTGAGGCCGTACTTAGATAACAGAGTTGAGGCCTTACTTAGATAACAGAGTTGAGGCCTTACTTAGATAACAGAGTTGAGGCCTAACTTAGATAACAGAGTTGAGGCCTTACTTAGATAACAGAGTTGAGGCCTTACTTAGATAACAGAGTTGAGGCCTTACTTAGATAACAGAGTTGAGGCCTTACTTAGATAACAGAGTTGAGGCCGTACTTAGATAACAGAGTTGAGGCCTTACTTAGATAACAGAGTTGAGGCCTTACTTAGATAACACCCCACACCTTTTTTTTTCACCTACACTTTTAAATGAATTTTTTTGTATAATCAGATTACAATACTTTTTAAGCTCATTTCTTGGTAGCTTTGCGGGCATTTAGTGTTTGAACTTCAACAGAAATGTTTTACTTCATGGAATCTGATGCCGTGACTCCGTGTATTTATTTTGATCTTCCTCATGGATTTCGATATGTATATTATTCCGCAGGGCTACGTCATCTTCACCGAAATTCCCATTCAAAAAAGCTGTCTGGTGAATTTTTTCTTTCTCTGCCTTGGTTTTGCTTAATTGCTCTTTCTTCCCTTCTCAGTTTGGTATTTCTTGATTGACTTTAAAAAAAAATTGTGCCTTTACTTTTATTCCACGCTCTATGACTTTCAATATTTCTGTATATCTTCGACCTTGAGCGGATTGTTCCATTTGAATTTGTTCCTATTTTTCAAATATTTCCTTTCGTGCTTTCAACTTCTCGTTGACTCTTTTTATTGTCTTAACACCAGTTTTACTCCTTTCAACGAAGTGGCAAGACTCTTCTCTTTCCATAGTTTTTTTTAACGTGCAATTATTTCCCTTGTTCCTTCCCCTGCTTCTTTTAGATTCATTTTGCACACTTTGACTGTTGGACTGGTCGCAAAGTTGTCCTTATTTCGTTGCTCTCGAATGACCAGTTTCTGTGGTATTTGTGAGCCAGACAGAGGCTTCCATTTTTCATTAGAATAAGTTGCATTATACGATTCAAACGACATTTTCTCTCCCCATCCTCCCCCTTTTCTATCATGTGTACGGTTAATTTCATAATTGTATATCAAAATATTTAGTGTTCAAAAAAAAAAAAAAAAGGGGGTTGGAGGGCCCCCCCCCCCCACCTCCAACCCAAATTAACGAGGCATTGCGTACATCATCTTCACCGCAAGTTATGGGTGTATAACTTTTGTGTGACTCAGTATGAAGATTTAGTTGGCCGAGTGGGGGGGAGGGGGGAGAATAAAAAGTCGGCTAAATATCGTGCCCTGATCTATGAATAACCCCATATATCATCTTTCCCTTTTCTATAAAATGGGACAATTTTTGTCCTTACGCACTTTTGAAGACAATTGCTCTCTCATCAGATTATCATATTTCTGTTTCATTTCCCCATATGCCTTCCAGGCGTTTTGTATTCGAGCTTCATCTGAGACGCTTTCCTCCGTGGAGTCTGATAGCGTGACTCCGTATGTGTTTTGTAATCTCTTATTCAAATCAATTAACGAGGCATTGCGTACGTCATCTTCACCGCAAGTCAGAGCCGCCAAAGCTGCCTCCTGAATTTCTCTTTCTCTCTCCATTTTTATGCTCAACCGTTCTCTTTCCTTCTCAGTTTGTTCCTTCCCGAGTGACTCTAAAAACAGGGCCTCTTTTGTTTTTTTCCTCTCCACCATTCTCACCATTTCTGATTGTCTTCGTCGAACTCTTTGATTTGCAGACGCTGGCATTTGTCCCAATTTTTCAAACATTTCCTTCCGTTCTTTCAACTTCTCATCGACGCTGTTACTTACTTTAACATTAAGTCTCCTTTCTTCACCTCCTGGGCCCAACTCTTCCCCTTCCTTAGTTTGTTGAGTAGGAACCTGCTGCTGCTATGATTCAACTCCTACTATTGGAATTTTTTTACGCATTTCGACTTCTGGACTAAGTTGTTCGTTAGGCTGAAGTGCGCCGTTACCGTCTTCGATATCTCGTCCCTCCCCCATTTCTATCATTTCCCTGGTCGATGCGCTGATTTTATGAACCAATGTTTTTTCTAAATCCTTCACGGCCGACAGACTTGCATTGAGAATTCCAGTTCCCTTATCAGTTTCAAAAATTCGCTCATATAAATCTTGAGTGCTTTTGAACAGCTCATAAAGGCTTTGAAGCTTACTAAAGGAATTCTCGTTTGACAATTTTTCAATATTTTGTAGGATAATGCTCAGCTGGCTTGATGTTTCCTCTCGAATAATTGGTTCTTCAATCTCGAGAAGTAGACTTTCCCTTGCCGCGTGGACCTTCTGAAAGTTTTCATCACTGTAGCGTTGTCCACTACTCTTAAGTCGATCTACTGTTTTCATTAATTTATTCATCTGCTTTTTTCTGACAAATTCATGTTTAGTTTTGTTATCGAACAAGATGGCCCTGTTGTCACATTCTTGTAGTAGTTCTTGAAAAGTTCCTAGTTGTTCTCTGCACCAGGATTTAAACGTTTTCCCCTTCTGTTGTCTTTCTTCTGTATCGAAATTTTCCCCGCACGTTACAATCAATATACAAAAGTTTTTTACAAACGCCTGTCCAAAAATACCTTTTAATATTCTAATCACCTCTTTATCCTCAACAGTAAATCTGCCACCGTATCGGACCACTAGCAGGAATGCGTGGTAACCTTTTGGGTTCAGGAGTATTGCATCTTGCATGGCGTCCATGACGAGTATCGTGGCTTTCGAAAGGTCTTTAATACCACTGGTATCCCCTACACCTGGGCCGTCCACTACTTTAATAACTCGACCTTTGTACTCAGCGTGTTCATAACTCACTTCTTTTGTTACAGATGTGGTACAGCTTTCACTTTTGAAAACATTCCGACCTAAAATTGAGTTGCCAGTCGCACTTTTCCCGTTGCCAGTTTTACCAATCAGAAGGAGATCCATTGGACTGTGATGGTATCCTATTAAAGAACATATTGAACAAAAATTATAATGTCGCTGAACTTCTCTTTTACGCTAAAACTATAAAGCTATTTATTTGACCTTGCAACAAATAGTAATGACCAGGCATCCCCAATAAATTTTATCTTCACGTGTAAGCAAATCGGTTATATAAATGAAACATATAGTCTTACCCAAGGACACGTTTCAAATCTCAAGAAGTTTCGTTTGCTTAATGTGATGGCCCGCACATCGACCTTTCCCATGACTTTAGTTGGCTACTTTTCTTTGTTAGCCATCTGATCTCAGATTGTTTGTTTTGAAAATACCAGGACACCAAATCTAACTACACCACCCCAGATAATTTATTTAAGCCCTAAAACTATCACATATGTTTCATTTTAGCTATAACACTATCACAGATAGTTTAATTTAGCTCTACAATGATCTCAGATAGTTTCTCCAAACTTTAACCTTATCTGACGTAGTTTCTTTTGCTATAGCATAATCTCAGATGGGAATTGTTAAAATTAAAATAATCTCAGATGTTTTAATTTTAATTTTTAATTGTCCGTAGTTCAAAAAAAATAATTTTAAAAAAAAACATATTTGTTCCGGCAAACAGCAAGTACAACAAGAATTTGTTTGTAATTTTGCCTTATGATATTAATATTTGTTTAAAATCGTAACTGTCATTACTTGTTAAAGTTCGTGATTCAATACCGCCTTACTCGGTCCTGTTATTCGCCACAATCATTGCCCACAGCTTCTTTAATTTCTTTCAGTAAATCACAATTACTAAATGTGTGTGTGTGCGGGGGGGGGGGGGGTCAGGGGGGAAGCACACAAAACATAGGAAGAAAACAAATAATTGTAGCATACTTTATAAAAAATCTTTTAATCAGATCAGTTATTCATCGGGACAGTCGTGGATGGAATGCATAGGTCAATGTGCAGGGAC